>JABASD010001960.1:0-31986 GCA_019776165.1 Pogonognathellus flavescens
TGCTTAAACTTTACAATGACAAAAACCCCTTACCCGCCTAATCATTCCCGGGTTTCAAAATCGCGGAATTATAGTGAACAAAATAGGAGTATTCACCCTCTGTATAATCAAAGAGTATAATATATGCAATGCATCTAATCGTGTAAAATTTATACTGCATTAAATTCCTGGGCAGAAACGGAAAAATTACTAATTATTGTTTACGGTATGCTCATACGATCAATATTTTACACAAATACACACATACGTAAAGCGAAAGTGCATCTATAGAAGTAAATAGTTGGTGTATCGCGGACTAAACATGATTAATACATATAGACTATGGCAGGATATCAATTTTATAAGAGCATAGAGCCTTTACTATGAAAAATTGGTTCATAAAGGCTTTTTGTTTGAAATGGAACATTTTGTCTAATTTCTTGCAGTTAAGTACCTTAATCAGAAATCAATTATTCAGATGACTGAATTGCAAACGTAAATCTTCAAAGATATTCTCCACGTAGGTAAAATAAAACTTGACTTTATTTCCTTTATTTATTTACAATTAGGTATTTTATACAGATAAGTTTGCACACGAATTATTATACAATTTCAACATTTTTCATAGAAGTCATGAAGAGCAGGAATTTATATCGCACAACGAAAGTTTTCACCCATTCGGTTGATTGCTAGAGGCATTTTTTATTAGACGCTTGTATCCTAGTCATTGGTAATAAGCATCTAGAGCCACAGTTTTTAATTGAAGTCAATAGTATATTGTTAACTGCTGCTTACTTTGACTGTGTCACTGACTAATAATACTACTGCTGCACCGGTAAGGACACTGCACGGATATACGTGAATTACTTATTATTAGCAAAGCAACAACAGGAATAGCGAAGAGCTAACTTATTAGTTTCTTAATTGGCCATAAGTAAATATTTTAAGAAAGTAAAAGTAAAACACACAAACAGACGACAGAGACAAAGACAATGTGACAGACAAGGTGTTCAGGACCAGATGAGAATCGTTGGAAACGAGATGTTTATTGTGTCTCGTTTATATTACATGTATATTTTAAAATTTTATATGACTGGATGTGACAGTATTATAACTGGCTCGTGTGTCAAATTAGCCAGACTTATTCACTAATCGACTTTCCAAGATCCATACAATAATAACCAGACCAATTCCTCCCAAAAGGAAATAAAACACTCCAGCCAACTCGCTCAAGTGCAATTGGTCAAAATCTTCCTCGTCCTTAAAGAGAAAACAAGAAAGCATTTCAATTTTACATTACTTTAATTAAAATCAACGCAAATAGACTGAAGGTAATGTCTGAAATGATTGTTCTGCAGGTATTATAAATCTTACATCATCTTCGCTATCTTCCTTGTCTCCAGCACATTCTCCGTCATTCCACCATTTATCCAAAAGCTGTTCCAATTTTCCATTGTCTTTCATTTCCAAAATAGCCAAGTTAACCCGATCGCTATACATTTTTCATTAAAAACAAATGGACCGTACATTATTCTGCAATCTTGGGTGACGGTTTTCAGAGAATGACATGATTTCATTTCTAAATCTGATTACTATTAGACAACTAATTTACCTGAGTGGAGAATCTTTTGCTGAAGCAATGCCGTATCCCTTATTAGGTCCGAATTCGTCTCCGACAGTTACAAGGTCGCATGGGCTTTGACTAAGAGAGTATTCTGCGGTAGGAGACTCCATAATGAAAGCAAAGTTTCCTGAAAATATTATTTTTCTTGAATGAATTCATTCCAATTTATTTGGAGAATACTTAATGGAATTATGATTTAAACCCTTTATTTATTGCATGTTTTTTATAAACCTTCCCTGACTCGTTCCAATCCATCGGTGTAATTAGAAACAAAAGAATCTCTGTCTTCAATGACGGCATTCATCCTTTTGTAAAGTGCCATATCGGAATTCTGCCACCATAAACAAATTATTACTATATTACTGTGAAAGAATTGAAAAATAATTTTCAGTGTAATTTGGGGGTACCCTGAAATACGCAGCGGTGGTACCACCTTCAACGATTCCGTATGTGAGTTCATCACTACTATCGGCTAATTCTTCAACAGAGTCGATTTGTTCCGCAATATGTTCCTCAGAATCGGCAAGACGCTGAGCAGCGAAGCTGGCAGTGTAGGCAGATACAAGAATGAGAACGAATATCCAGAAAACGAGACGCAAAAGTTTTCCAGTAACAGATCTACAAAAAATTAAAATTAAAATATATATATATGTGTGACTACTTTTGGACATGTACGATGATTTAATTAATTGTGGGCTGTTGGAACCGATTTTTAATTAAATCGTCTTTTGTTGCTTACACAGGGCTGGCAATTGCATCTTGTCTCAAAAAGTTGATAAGGCCTGCAGGTCTGGTATCGGGATTCTTGAAAGACCATTCGACGACCAAAGACAAAATGAGAATTCCCACGAGAGCGAAGATGATGACAAGCCAACAGTATCCATTAAGTGGTTCCAGGAAAGTAAATGATGCATCAGACTCATCCTCTTCTTCTGGGGGTTCTTGCATCACAATACTCAAACGAACTTGTTGAAATGGAGTGGAAAAATCAATAACTTTGGCACGCGCGGCGCTTATTGTCAATGGAGCGATTGCAAGGTGAGCTTCCTATTACTTAACAAATTTACCTTAGTTTTGTTCAACTTCAACATGATTATTCACTACAATCACAAATCTAACTGCAAAAAAATTATTTTCTAACTTTGCGTATAAGTTCTCCAACCATGCCATTCCATCCTCCGGGTGAGTTTACATCAGGCGATCCGTATCTGCCGTCTTTAGCAACATTGATTTGGACTAAAAACGCATAAAACAGTTTTGCGAATTAAATAAAATTCAGTGTTGTCAATAATAAAATTAAAATTCTGTTGCAAAATTAGATATATAGAAAATTAAACATACATTCACTATCGAGTGTGTCAGCAATTTCTTCTGCCAAGTCTTCACAAAATCCAACGTATTTTGTACCATCGCCATCATCCCCTGGTTGGAGATAGGGCGCTACCTGATGGCAAAGAAAGATTATTTGTTTTATTGATTATAAAGAAATTGCTTGCAGTAAATTTTTAAACTATTTCCACGCCAGAATGACATGACATGTACATATTAGGCAGGAATTTGTTAAGCCGTCTCAAGTTAATTCTCACAACAAAAATACATAAAAATGATAACTGTATTTTATTTTAATCTTACCAAAAGACTGGTGATGATCAGTTTCTGCTTTACTTGTTGAGCGTATGCATTTTGCGTGGCTGCTATGCACAAAAGTGCAAAACAGCACAATGACAAAATCTTCACTCCCATGATTTTTTGCAATATCTGTGAAAACCAAAGATTTCCTCAAGAATCCAAGAAAAATAATGTTTTGTGCCTTTAAAATTTCGAAGTAATTAATTATTAAAAGTAGTATAGACTTATATAACACATGCAAATATAAACTGAATATTTATTCTTACAAAAAATACAGGAATAATGGATAGGTATTTTAAAAAGATGTCCCTTACCTTGGGACAAGATTATAACAACAGAAGAGTTGCAGCTAACGTGGCAAAATCGCAAAGGAAGTAGGGCTAGCAATGTTTCCGGGGATGAAAGATGAAACAAAGAGGGAATCTCGTAAGAAATGGGCTAGTAGTGAAAAGGTGGCTGAGAAAATGTTGTAATATTAAGTTGCCTGCTCTGTGACATTTAGTAAGAGTCGGTCGGATGCAAAGCAACTTGAGATTCACAAGGACCTAAGAAGTTTGTATTACACACGTACTAACTAATACAAAACATGCAAGATAATGATACTAGGACATATTATAGACATAAGATGAGAGACAGTGTAGTTAGTTGTAGCAGTGCATTAAGACGAAGAGACTGAAATCTAAATATAATCTGACCGACAGGAATTCAGTGATGAGAATTTCCTTAGCACAATTGCGTAAATGAGTCTTAGCTTGATTTGGCACAGGTCTCTGTTAATATCGGATATTTCTTTCTCTTTCTCTATTTTTGTTGCTTGTGTAAAATCCCTAAGTGATTGTAGTAGCTTTAGCATCAGTTTGTTTCAGTATACCTACCTAGCCATTCTTTTACTGCGATAGTGGTTGTTTTGGTACAAGGAGTAGAAAAGACAACCCCGCCCAGCGAGGACAGCGTTAAAGATCTTTACTTACAAGGGAACCATCCACAATGATATACTAAAGACAATAAAGAGAGACAGAGATCGAGACGAATTTGATTTATTATGTAATTGTTTATACATTTATTTTTTAAATTTATTAATGCATCTTTAGTATATCTGTATTAATAATAGTTACAGTATAAACAATTTGTAAACCTTAAATTTTGATGTTCTAAGTTAACACAGGTTGTAATTGCGATTTTGATCCCTCAAGATTTACAAGAAACTCAGAAAATTATTACATTAAAAAAGATTATTATAGATCCCCTAATTTCTTAATAAGTGAATTAAAAAAATTAATGCTGTATTTATTTCGAGTTACTAAATAAAATACATATATCTTTCTCATGCACTAACGTCCACGTAGGAGGTTCCCTTGTTAGTAAAGAAAGATAGGTATATCACATTTGAACTGTTAGACAGATGTTTTGTTCCTATCTGTAAGAAAAGTCCGTCCCGCTGCTACTGCTATATCTCACTCGTTTCATCTTTTCTGTTTGTTTAATTTTCATTGTCTCCGAAACACAATTACTAAAAGTCTTTGCTTGCATTTTCACAAGAAAATTATTCTGTGATCTTATAATCGTATTCTACATTATACTTTAGTTTAAACAAATTATGTTATCCTGAGTGCAGTGAGCAATGTAAAAATTCTTTGTCAAGTTTGTCTTAAATAAGTGTGTAGAATCACGTACTATACATCCCTTAGTAGATCTGCTGTAATCCTTCTATTTACACGCATTCTTTCTAACACATTAAAGTCTTTACGTAATAACACAAAGAAATGAACAGTCGTTTATTTTTTTTTGTATCTCAAACAAACGATTTCGACACATTTACTTGTTAACGATTTTGGTGAATATGAATAGGCACCTATTACCTACTCTAATGTTTTCCACATAACATAAACGTTTCTTCTTTACTACATGCAATAAAATCGAAATATTATTGTTCTTTGTTTTCTTAGAATATTCAATGATGAAAATCGTTTCTTTTAATATTAAGCAATTGTATGTCGAATTTTAATGCAAAATGTGTAAAAGCCTTTGATATTGACGAATGTATCTAAAAATAATTTTATTGGGTAAGGGTAAATCCGTCTTTAGTTACAATGTCGGTTACAGTGTATATGTACGTATAATTATATGATACTATCTGTATCAACTTCTGTTTCGGTTGAGGATGTGACTTCTTAGAAAGAGAAGTCGACTAGACGTAACGTGAGTGCAGGGCCTTGAATTTAATGAGGACTATAAAATATAAAGCACATTTTATATAAGAAATAAGACTACACCCGGTACACCCACATTATAACTATTTGGATGAGATTCGTGTTGTAAATCTTTATTACACGTCTCGGTGTCTCCTTAACCCCGAAATTTAAGAAATTCGTTACTTACTTATAAACATCATTTTACCACTTATGAGATTTTCTGGCACCCTCTTGGTAAAAATCATTCCACAGCTTTCGTCATTAGATAAACAGTGTCAACTTTTATTAAACTGAATCTATAAAGGGTTTACTTATTCTAACCATAGGTATATAAGACCTGTAGAAGTTTGGATGTAGTAAATAAATACACAAGTACACATGACACACTTGACTTACATTTAGCAACTAGTATTTCACACAAATCTTCAATTTATATGATGGTAAGTAAATGCGAAAAATTAAGTGTGAGTTGAAAGAAGTCATTGAAAAGCAATTTCCTTATAACCGATATCCCTCGCAGTTCTCATGTGCTTTTATAGTAAATATACAAACAAAACCGTAATAGATAATCATAATAAACACACATTTATCTACTGTACATACCTCATTTGACGTGGCTTAGGGTGAATAATGAATTCAACAGTTTTGTGAGATAAAAATAGCAAATAACTTAATAGTTTATTGACAGATATACATAATAAACTGTTTCATTGTCTAAAACATGTCAATCATTTGCTTGTTTCTAGAAACTGCATGAAATATTGCGTGGGGAAATAATTATTACACTTTCGCAAAAGTTTAACATGAAAAATGGCCCATCTCCAAAAAAATCCTGTGGGATATATCTTACATGCATGCATATAGGAAAGTTAGTGATGCAGTTAATACATAATGTGGTTAGTATTCAAATTGCTTTAACCATAATTCAACAGAACAAGCAATTTTACCGATGTGTATAAATATCTCTGAAAGATATTTTATGATTTCTATCGTGGGACGAGACAAACATCTCTTTGTTTATTTACGACTTACTTACTTTCAGAGCTACGGCTCTTGACATTGGGATGGGTTCCAAAGTCAGCTATTTAAAATAGTAGGAGAACTGCCGTGCTGCGTATAGTATGGTTATTTTAGAAATTTTTAGAACATTTTTGTTTCGTCAATAAGCAATTAATTGGTGTTTATATGTAAGCGGGCATTCATTCTTATTAATGCAGTAACTGGTTTAATTAACTAGTTAAAGTGGCATAGGAAAATGTTTTATTTCTGACATAAATCACCTCAATATTGTTTTTTTTTAAATCCTCGAGAGCAAATAAAATTACATAAATAGGAGGGTTCTTTCACTAAAAATAAATTTTGCCCAAAATAAACCATAATTATGCTTTGTTATTTAGGAGAGATTTTGATATCACTGGCCGGTACATAGAGAATAATACTTTGAGCAAGGAAATAACCTCAATTATTCCATTTTACTGTGCATATTCGTATCTTCCAACCCAGTACCCGAATACATCGACCCAATGAAGGCACCTGTCACTCCTTCACTCTTCATTTGCTTAATTTCGGATTGTTTCCTCAGTTCACGCTAAGTAAAAATAATAATCCGAATGATGAGTCATGTCATACGGATATAAACGCAAAGGCAATGTACAAATAGATATATAAATAGTAGTTTCTTACTTGTTGTCGTCGCTTGACGCGATCATTTATGTAGAAATTCAGGAACAGAGTGAAGAAAAGGACGCTTAAAAAGACAACTCCCCAAGATGTGTGTTTAGGGTAGTCACAGTCAATTACAAACAGTTGCATGGCATGCACAAATGTTAGCAAAAATTGTACCTACAAATAATTTCCAATTATTAACATTCGATAACATATGAAAAACATATCCCATAATGTCACAACTGTACCATTTTAATAATTTCTTATGTATTACAAATTACAATATGGAAATAATTAAAAGTTGATTTTTGGCTTATAATATTCAAGTAATTTAAATTGCAATATAATACGAAAATTCCACACTATAATTAAAATTATAGTGTGGTAAATAAACAAAAATTGCAATTTGGACAGGGACATATCTATGGGGGTTGAAAAAAATGGGTCTTCCCTTAGACATATAGATCCCCCATCATCAAATCCTAGATACGCCCTTGAGCATGGAATATGGAAATACAAATTGCAGTACGGAAACAATTAAAATTGCAAAATGGAAATAAGCGAAATTACAATAAAGGTACAATTAAAATAATTGTAGTGAAGAATTAATTTAAATTGCAGTATGGAAATAATTAAAATTGCAAAATGGAAATAATTAAAATTGCAGAATGGAAAGAATTAAAATTGCAATATGGAAAGAATTAAAATTGCAATATGGAAATAATCAAAATTGCAATATGGAATTAATTGAAATTGCAATATGGAAATATTTAAAATTGCAGTATGGAAATTCGAAACTAATTAAAATCTGGGCATATAAATCACTATCTTTAAAATCACTATATTATAAATCATTTAAATAATATATTAATTACCATTTGAAATGAAGTTAAGTATTTTTTCCACCAAATGTATTTCCCGAAGTTAGGACCAAGAGCAGCAATAAAATAGTAAATGTACATAACAAAATGTACTAGAGGGTTAATGAGACCAGTAAATGTGCCATGACCTCCTAATGTATAATAACCATTTGAATCATTATAAATAATATTACATAAATAATTGCCACAACTTCAACTATGTCGATGTGGTTTACTTGTGAAATTGATAATAGTGTCTCTTTACCAGGGGTTAATTTCACCATGTACCAAACACTGATAGGCATAATTCCATGATGGACAACATGGAGGAAGGAAATATGTTGATTCTTCTTGCGAAGTATAAATAGTAACTGCAAAATAGTCATGGGCATAAAACGTAAGAAAATTGTTACATAAAATCGGAGTACCTGCATAATCTCAGTTGTTTGTAAAAATGGAATACAAGATTTTTTTTAAATTACTGTGTCGACGAATTCGGTAAATTTGGAAAAGAAAAACCACCAGCAAATATGAACCATCTGTTAAAAATACAGAAAAGTATTAAGCAAATTATTTTACTGCTTAGAAAAATATTTGATAAATTATATCTACATACTCTCAACGCTTTTTCATTGTTGGAGTAATCCATAGGTTGACAAATGTAATTGTAGCCGGTGAACCATCCGGCCATTCCCATCTGTTAAAAAGGGTAAAATATTAATCTGTTGGAACCAATAATATATCCAATTTTTAATTTAATTATATTCAATGGCAATTACAATATGTCCAATACCTCTAAAAACAACCACAAGCTAAAGACGATTTGAAAAGCGTTATACAACAGGGTAAGACCCTTCAAATTGTAAGGTTTTCTATCTCTCATCATCCATGGACCAACAAAAGTTGCCCCGATCATGTAAGCAATCGATATGAGAATTGTTGGCCATGGACCACTCATAAAAAGCCAATTTTGTACTCTAGGATCTGAAAATACACACAACCGACGCATGTAAGTATTCATTTCATGATTTCACCAATAATTTGTAAAACTAACATCGAGAGTAATCGAGACAATACTAATACGCATTCCAGAAAGAAGCAAAGACATATTGAAAGCAGACAATGAAAAACATGCAATTACCTCCAGGAGCCGTTACGATTGTTACCACCTCCTTGTACAGAAAACTATTTGAGACATAGTTTGACAATGAGGAATTGTTTGACAGCGACATTCCTGAAGCCATAATAATCCCTCACACGGATTATTACGAATCACAAAAATCGTAGTACAAAAATTACTAGTTTCTGCAGACAAAACTTAAGGACCTACATTCACAAAACAACTTCAATTTAATACAATTCTGTGAACTCAAATTATGGCTCAAAAAGATTTTTTACAGAATTTCTCATATGGTAATATTTTTATAAAAATGTTTTCTGTTAATTTGGATTACCTTACATTAATACTGTGCTGTACTGCAAGTAAATATGCACCTATACCTATCAAATAGTAGTACAAAATATTTACTATAATATAGATATTTGTACTAATAGAAAAGCTGAGCTGAGTGTTAAAGACATGTAAAGTGAACTGAACAACAACTGCAACTGGACAAAGGTAAATGTGTTCGAGGAGAAGATCGCGTTATCGAACAACGGATTTTTCTATGCACTGTGACTTTGTATAAGAAAACGGCAAAAGGTTTTCATAACCTGTATGTTGTACGGGGATAGCTTGTTGGGGGTTATAATACAACTTTACTACTATCATACAAGGAACTACCGCCGGAAACCCTCAACGAGTACGAAAATCTTAAATCAACATACCAATGCATGAATGCAATATGTGAACTAAATACGGTAATTCTGTAAGCCTTAGCTTTATACGTATGTCAGGTACCTATACGAGATTTGATAATAATTACGACATGTAAGACATAAGAACGCCGCATTTTACACGTGGGTCAAGCTAGTCAAGCCAGTCGAGTGAGACAGAGAGTGAGACATTTTTTAAAAGCAACTGTATAATACATAAGTACGTTGTACAAAACTACATTGTATCAGACTAAAACTATAAGACTTTCTGTAAACATAACGATAGCTACTTTTAGCTAAGTACATGTTGTACCTTATGCTCTCTTGTGATGCATATCACTTACATTTTTACTATTACATAAAATGTATTAAAGCAATAAGATTGAGATTAAAGTTATTCTGTCCGTCCTACTATTGCACATAGAGGTCTAAAAATGCAAAGTTATTTTGACTACCTAGTTTAGTTACGTTTTAATAGAGTACTAATATTTTTGGACCTGTGTGGATTACACAGGAAATAGTAATAAGTAGTTAAATTCTGTTTTCATGACTAATTATCTAGTAAACGAATTGAGCTCCATACATATTCTACAGATAACTAGTTGTTTCAAGTTTAGTACAAGGGTTACGTAAAATATGTTGGATAGCAGTGTTAATCAGCTATATTAGGTATATGCACATGTTTAGCATTGTTAATTGTTACTACTTATATATTATTATGTATTTTAGTAATTGCAATTGCACATGATGTGTCTCAATCTTGTAAAGTACGAATACATAAATCTTTCCTAGTTCTGACGCAGTATGCTGAAGTATGATGCATAATGCACACACCCTTTGGAAATGGGAAGAGGGGGAATTCTGGTAAAGGCCGTAACGAACAATCAACGCTATGGTCTAAAAACTTATTGAATTTATAATATTGTGCTTAAGAGTTGGGAATGGACTTAATAATGGAAACCTTTTATATTCTGGAATTACAGAGATACTAAAAAGTTTCCGTCATAGTTCTAATGATAAAACCTGCCTTTTCTTACGAAATTAGTCTGATTAACCATTTCCTGGACAATTTAGAATTTCTTATTTTTAAAATTCAATATAAATTATAAGTACATAACTAATTAAAGCTAAATGAGCTTGCAGAAAGTTTTCACACAATTTCATTTTGAAATGACTTGAAATTTTCATGAAATGATGAAAATATGTATTTGTATTGTGGGACTATACTGTACTAAAAATGAAAAAATACTACACAGTGCTTGTAGTTTGGATATTCTCCTGAATTGGTTTACGAGGAAACATTTTTATTGGCAAAACGTGTAATGTCATTAGCGAAAAATGTTTCAATAGCCAAGAATGCCAGGAAATACTTTAGGTGTTGCAATGCGAGTGTCTGATAGGAAATAAGCAGAACAAAGGTCCCATGGGTATAGTGTATTTCTCACGAGACAAGTTTTACAAGTGGCAAGTTCATTCCAATTCCATTACTAATTACTAATTACATCATGCCTGGATTAAAGCTGAATAAATATTTGAATGAATTACCGATGTGAAGCTTTAAAATTAAGAAAAATCCATTTACCGGTTTGTTATAAGTACACTTATTTAACACTTTATTTTTTATTTTCGTGTGTTTCACATGCACATCATTACAAAACGAACAGGTAGTAAGTATAAGGTAGGTTGAATATATTAAGCATTACATTCTAGTATTATTTGGACAATTTGGAGTATCATGTATATCAATTTCTTTCAATTATTTTCGTCATTCCAAGTACAATAATATAAGTATAAGTAACAGCTCAGAGAGATGCTGACAGAGATGAAAATAGTACAGCCCTTTGCAAGCAGATTGACGTTGTTTTGCTTGTTAAATAGAATCAAATGATATAACTTTACAAACAGTAATAACTGAGTCGAATGGTATAAAGATTCAGTTTCCAAACTTAGTGCGTTGTCGTAGCGGTTTTGTGTTTTCAACAATATCCGTAATGGTACCGTTACGATGCGTCAAAGGTTTCATGTATTCTTCTCTCAGCAATTCCTTTTCTCCAGCCCCGTCAATCTTCTCAGAGAGTTGTTTTTCTCTTTCTACTTGTCCAGACCGTTCCTTTTCTTCCTTCTTGACAGCCTTAAAAGCAAACTGGTATTTGAAACAAAATATTTTCAAATCTCATCCAATGTTAAAAACATTAGTGTAATTTAAATTATATAAAATTGCATTTTCAAAGGTAACCTTTCTGTCTCGTCGTTTCTTTTCATCGTGACGGTAAAAGTTAATAAACAAGGAGAAGAAAAGAACACTATGGTAAGCCACCCACCAAACAAAAGCTTTAGGATAGTTGCAATCAATGAACAGCAGCTGCATAGCGTGAACGAATGTGACGCAAAATTGTACCTGTATAAAGTCAAAAATTAATTGGTGAAATATTGAAAGTACAGTTTGATAGGATTCTTTGCTTTTAATTTCTTCTCTTCCATTTTAAAAGAACATACCATTTGAAAATGGGTGAGATACTTTTTCCACCAGGTGTACTTTTGATAAACCGGGCCCAATGCTGCCAACATGTAGTAAAAGTACATGAAACTATGAACCAAGGGATTAATTAACCCCACCAATGTTCCATGACCACCTGAATAAATAAAAGAAATAATTCAGTTTTTAAAGTCCCCGAGAATGAAGAATTACTATATCTGATTGTATGAATTGCAACCTGGGGCGAACTTTAATCCCATCCATACTGTCAGTGGCATACATCCATGGTGAATCACATGAAGAAACGTAACATTTTCATTCTTTTTCCTTAGAACGAAGAATATCTGCGCGTATAAAGCACACAACTAATTGTAAGCAATTCATAAGGCGTATTTAAAATTAGTTTTAAAAATATCACAGACCGTATCTAAGAACTCTGTAAACTTTGACCAGTAAAACCACCAGACAGCGTAGAGCATCTGTACAACAAAATAAAATAATTGCGAATTCGGTTTTTATCACAGTCAAATAACATTATTTTGGTGAAATGAAAACCAAGGGAGTATATAGGATTGAAATCTGGGGGAAAAGTGCATGGAATAGGTTTATTTGTCGCCTTCGGCTCAACATAATCCCTTTTTCGGAGTCTGGGAGGGGGCATGTCGTGCCTCTATAGTTCAATAATGCAGATACGCCCTTGGCGAAAACATTATTTTCATAATCAGGTAGTTTATAAAGAAGTTGTTTTCTGATACCGTAATTGCTTGCACATCATTGGAGTAATCCACCGGTTGGCATTGCCAGTTGTAAGAACCGAACCAGCCACCACGCCCGAACTGTTAAAAGGTGTATCAATTACATTATTAAATAGGCACAACTTCCACCAAAAAGAATTAAAATTCCGCATTAGAAATAAATTATTCCAAGCGAATGGTATTCTCGAAATAACCTGTATAAACATCCACAGACTCAAAATGACTTGGAAAGCATTGTAGCAAACGATTGTTTTTCGTAAATTGTACGGCTTCCGATTTTTCATGAAGTTCGGTCCCCAAACGGTAACAAAGCACGTGTAAAGGATACAAATAATGACAGTAGGAAATGGACTGCTCATCATAAACCAGTCATCCACGCGTTTGTCTAAAATGTAACCAAATTGAAATGATTAAATGATAATTTTTTTTGTAATTTTATCACAAAAACGATTTATAAACACAAACTCACCGCGTTTATTGTTGAGTATATCATGATACCCTTCAATTATGTCCTGAATAATAGAAGAGTTGCTCATTTTGACAAAAATTTGGACCAGTAAAACTTGAGCTATTCTTTGTTCAAAAAAACTTTCATTAATAAACGAATTGTCTTCTTTTGCAAAGCAAATTAGTCAAAATTTTATAATGAATGTGTCTAAAGGAGAGAGATCTCACGGAAATAAAAGTGTGGTTGCTTTTCAGACCCAGAAGAACCCTCCTTCCAACAAAGCTGCGAAGAGTTCAGAGCCAGCACTCAAGACTAGACAACAATCGGAGTCTCTCTCGAGAACTGCTTGACAGGAAAAATAACAATATTGTTAAATTAATTCTTGGATTCTACCTTGTATGTTTCGTTGCTATATGAAAGGCAACTTAATGAAATGAATTGTACATTGGCTACAAAATATCATTATTCAGGTGTGTAAAGCATGTTCATGTAATACTCTTACAAGAAAAGACAAGAGTCAGACTTAAAAGTCAAGCCAACCACAAACCAGACACCTTCCTGTCCCGTACTTCCGCCTGACGAGGTGACGTGAGATTTAATGTTATGTAAAGCAGAGGTTTCAGTCCTTAGAGGTACAAAGTACCAGCAAATTGTCGACTATATAACTAAACCATCATTACTACGATATTTTTGCATATATGTATAGCTGTATTCTATGTGTATAGTTTTTACATGGAATTCCTCAGTATGCATTTTCCGCAATAACCGTTCCCGAGTATCCCGAGTTAAAAGCACACTGTGCGTTCAGGCTGTAATTTGCTCTAGATATACATAGTCGAGATAAAATCAAATAATACACACGATACGAGATACAAGGCACCGTAACGCTGACTGTACATCCAACCTTTGCCTATTAGAATTTCTCAGTTTGCTCATATGATCGTCAAGACTCAAGACAAGTAATTAGTAAAGTAATAGAAAAGCAAAAGGTATTTATTCAACTTGTAAATTAAATGGAAGTGTTGCTACTTCATTTGCTTTTTGCTTTGTATGATATTTTCTCATCTCATTCCATCATTTTTGATTATTGACAGTAATCATAATATGTGGACTTATTCCAAAAGCATAAAAATAAAATATCACGAATGCACCATAATGCACATCTAACGTTTTCCTTTTTTATCGCAATGCAAATAACAACGAAGCAAAAAATCCTCCTATAGAAAATTATTTACATCATAATGCACAATCATCACACGAACATTAAAAGCATTTCAGTTGAAATTGTTTAACACGAGACTAAAGACTGCACACATGATTTCTGTGATTCTTGGTTAGAATTCAAATTAGAGTGGCAATCGGGGATTCCTGTCGTATTCTGTCTGTCTGCTCTCTGATCACTCTGATCTGATCTGAAATCTAAAAAAATTGGACGACGAAAGAAAATGAAATGTGTATTTTTTTCTGCTGTTTTTTGTCTGAAGAAATCAAACTGGAGATTTGAAGATGTAAATTATCATTAACAATCTTCCGAATTAACAAAATTGGGTAAGTAATATACTGATATACTGATTTTTAAATTTTGATGACCAGTGATTGAAATTCTTTCTGATATCTGACATCATGGTTTAAGTCTAAAAAACAGCCTTTTATTATATTATTGATTATTGTTTGCAGTTCAGAAAAGCCAAACAATCAAAGAAAAAGTCCGTCATGGAGGAAAATCGTGAAAACAGTGGGAGGTGTAGCAGCGCCAGTGCTACTTCGTCATACAGCTTATCTGAGTCCGCGATGTTTTCTCAACGAATCGTAAATGTGGACTTTTATTCTGCTGCTCCTATTCGTGATATGGATGTCATTTATTCCAAGTTCAGAGGTTATGAAGTGAAACGAGTACCTGTTATCAGAATTTTCGGAGCTACGTCTAAAGGTATTCATGGGTTGGATGTTTTAAAATGTCAACTAATTAATCTGTTCCTTAATTTATTATGAGCCATGAATAACAAAAGTGTGACATTTTTTACAGGTCAAAAAACATGCACTCATGTGCACTGTGTCTTCCCTTACTTTTATGTTCCTTTTGATGCCAGTGTACCTAATTTAGAATACAGACTGGCGATTGAATTGGATCAAGCAATTAACTTATCGATTGGCACTAAAGATGCGAAAAATGTTCAACATGTTTTTAAGATAATCAAAGTAACGGGAAAGTAAGCGAGTTTTTTATATTGTTTATTTCTACACACTTGTTATCAATTGTGTGCATCCCCATTGTCCCATTCCTAGAGAGATTCAGTAAAATAATTGTCTTTCTTCGCAGATCGCTTTACGGTTACAAAGGATCCAACGATATATTTTTAAAAATATATTTCTACAATCCTTGGCTCGTCAAAAAGGCTGTAGAATTATTGCAGGTAGTTGTTGTAAATGTACAATATTTGTGTTAAACCAAGGTATTATATATTATGTATAAAATCCATTGAAATTTATTGTGTACAGAACGGGACAATTTTGGATCGTAAATTCCAACCATTTGAAGCACATATCCCATACATTTTACAATTTATGATTGATTATAGCTTGTATGGTATGAATTTAATTCATTTTTCGTCCGTCAAATTTCGACTCGGTGGAGACAAAAAATCTCGATTTTGTACTTCTCCTACATCATATCACGAACCATTTACTGTCCGTGGAGGTCAAAAAGTGTGGGATTTAAGTCAAATACCAGAATACTTATGTGTTCCTTCGTCGGTTGAAAAAATGTCTAAATGTGATTTAGAAGTTGATGTCTTGGGGAGTGATATCTTAATTGCGGATTCACAATCAGGTGACTTTTAATATCTATTTACTAAATATTAATTTGGTTCCTGTTCTGTGTAGATTTTTGACCCACGAAGTACATTTTGACTTTTTTCAGGAGTTCGTTCTTCTAACCCTGGCATTGATGCTATTTGGATGGACGAAGTGGAGAGAAGAAGACAAGAAGAAGTGGAAAATTGGTCACAAATTACAATTCCAGAGAGTCAAAATAGGTCTTTAGAGAAAAAACGATTCCCCACGGAAGAAAACTATTTCCAGAAACTGTTATTCAATATGAACGAATCAAAAAAATATGAAAAGGTAGGACTTTGTTGTTTCTAATTTTAGTTTTTTATTTTTCATTTCAATCGATGCTGTTTATGTAAGGCTAATGAAAGGTTGATTATATTTTTAGGAAATGGATACGTCTGTACCATCCGTCGATTTTAGTTCCCCATCGCCCTCATCACAACTACAAAATCATACACCATCAAATCTTCCATTTGCTCAAGAAGTTAGACTTACAAGTACACACATTCAATCATCTAGAGACGACGAAGACCTATTAAATTTATTACTGGACCTTGCTAATGAGAAAGAG
Organism: Pogonognathellus flavescens; assembly: GCA_019776165.1. Lineage (NCBI taxonomy): Eukaryota > Metazoa > Arthropoda > Collembola > Entomobryomorpha > Tomoceridae > Pogonognathellus > Pogonognathellus flavescens. The sequence goes on from JABASD010001960.1 coordinate 16,847, forward strand.
CGTGAAGAACAAGCGGAGGAAATTGGAAGTTCTTTGGGGTCTCAAATTGTTGATGTTGAAGAACCTCATGTCAACCTTGATGAAGACGAACATGTGGAAAACGCAGAAGAAATATGGAACGAGTCATTTATTTCCAATACTTTCATTGAAGAATGTCTGGATGCAGCTGGAAAACAATTAGAAGCTAATAACGCAAACGGGAAACCTTGGGGAGGTCGCGAAAACAGTGATTTGGCTCAATTGGATGGTCAAGACGATTCTGATGACAGTGATGAAGATAAAAATAAAAATCCAAAAGAAAGACCACGAAGATCTACAAGAATTTCATCTGGAAATTCAACTTTAGATAAAAAAATAAAGAAGAAATTTTTGTATCCCACATCTCCAAAGTCTGCTACAGCAACAGTATCAGCAAAAATATCTGCCGGTAAGGCCAAGAAAAGCGCAGCAGCAAAGCTAATTGAATTAGTTACGTCTCCAAAAAATGTTTCGCCAAAGAATTCTGGAACTAGTAATGCAAAATCTAAAATTGCAAAAGAGACGATTCAAATTGAATCTTTGTCACCACCCAAGACTCCACCGACTGTAACACCTTCGACACATACTGTTTCTCATAGGTCTTCTCCAAGATTGTCTGTAAATAACCGACCAGACAATGATAATGAAAAGAAAGAAAATGTTGCGAAAAGAACTTTGAATTTAAGATCGACAAAATTAACTACAAAACTAACAACAATAAACCCTCCGTCAAAAAAAATAATGAAAATGCCGAGGCAGTCAAAACTTGTTATTGAAAATTTGAGTCCTAATAAACATTCAAAGCAACAAGATAGCAATGATAATGTAAAAACTGTTAACGATCCTATAACAGGAGAAAAAACCGTAGCAAACAAAAAATCTCCTATAAAACAAGTTCCTCATGTGACAGAAAAAGACACAAGTGCTGATACAACTCGAACTCCATCAAAGAGAATCGAGCAAATTGTGGAAGATTCTAAGCAAATTGAAAAAAAGTCGACAACTGACAAAATTATAATTAAGAAAATCAATCAAACTACCGAAGATCTTAAACTGGTTGATAAAAGTCTCACTACCGTTAAAGATCAAACTGAAAAAGGTGGTGAAACTATGGACGAATCTAAGAGAATTGAAAAAGAGTCGACTGCTGATAAAGTTCTAGTAAAGAAAATTAAGAGAAAGGAAGCATCAATCATTGCTGAAAAAAGTCCTATTATTGAAGAGTCTTCTAGAAAGATTTCCCCCGTTATCCCTGAAACTAAGGAAGATGTTGGACCACAGAAGAATGTTTCCGCTGTTAAAAAGTTTCCTAAGAAGGCTTCCGCAATTATCCGTAAAACAACGGAAGATGCTGCGCCCCAGAAGAGTGCTTCAATTATTGAAGTGTCACCAAAGAAGGCTAACCAAGTTATCGGTAAAACTCCTAAAAATTTAGGTGCCCTGGAGAAAATTGAAAAAACTGCTATAAAACTAATACCCGAAACCACAGCAAATGACACGCCCTTAGAAAAAAGTTTAGTGCCTGAAAAATCTTTAATACCACAAAATCATCAATCTTTGGAAAATGCATCGACCAAACCCCAAATGGAAAAGGAGGCTAATACTAAGCAACTTGATTTAACGTCGAAGGAGAACAGTGCGAAGACAGTTAAAACGACTGAGCTCATTGCTACACAGCAAAAATCTCTAACAATTAATGTGCCAATGTTGAACGAAGATGCCTTAAAAAGTTTCAAGAATAAACTGCAACTCAAACGTACTTTCGCAGATTCTAACGCAGCCTCTTCTCCCGATTCAGATGCCACTTCAGCAAAACAGACAAAAGTGGAGTTGAAAAAAAGAAATGAGAAAATTGCGCGTCCTAAAAGTGTAATGAAAAAACAAAACTTATTGCCATTAAAAAAGGTTGGCACACCCATAAGAAGGAGTAATGCTGTTACTACTCCAAGTAATCCAATTGCAAACAGTGGGGTAATCTATGACATTGAATCAATCACAATTATTGACATTTCTGATTCTCCTGAAGATAACGCAGCTACCATTTCCGAAACTCAAAAAACAAGCGTTGCAGCATCCTCTGGCACTACATCTACAGAAACGACTTCTGAATACGCACAAAATGATTTTCAGGTTTTGTTACAAGAAAAGTTAAAAGAAATTAAAGAAACAGGTCGATCGCCAACTGAAAGTCTACGAAGGTTAACAGATGATTATCTTGATAATCGAGGTCTACGGCCGTCAACCGTTGCACGTCAACGTAAGGCTGCTAGTTCCAATGGTAAGTGAAAACGCTGAATTTGTTTGTGTTTAAATACTTATATTTTTCTATTAACCCTATTCTATAACTTAATGTATAATGTATTGTCGTTGTACTTTAGGCTTAGGTAGGTATTAGGTATGTATCCAATGTGACATTAAAATGATGGAAATGATTTTTTGATTTACTGATAGCTAATATTATGTTACTTTTCTCTTTTATGGGTGCTCTATGTCCATCACCAATAGATTCTAACTGTGATCCTGATATCATCATTGAAAAGGTTGTCCACAGTAATAAAAGTTCAGCAACCACAACCCCCGCGAAACCGGCAAATTCGACAAAACAGTTGCCCCAAACATCTGGCAAAGAACGCAGAAATCTAAATAGTCAGTCTGGTAATAATAAGTTTGCAAAAGCCCTCACAGCAGTGTCTTGTCAGACTGAGTCACAAGGAATTGAAGTTTCAGTCCAAACTGAATTACCACAAAAGGAAACATCAAGTCAAACAGAATTATTTGTAACAGACGCAATATGTCAGACAAATTTGACTACTGCTACGATATTTGGGGTACTTTGTAAATGTTACTCTGGCCTGGAAAGAATTTTTAAGGATCAGGCAATTGATATTCAAGCGGATTTAGTGCAGACACAAACTAAGAAACTACAAATAGAAATGGGGGACATTTTGGCTGAAATGAGAAAAAGCGGTGACCGTTTTATAAACAGTGTTGGAACATCCACAGGAAATCAGTCAGTGCGAACACCAACATCAGCGTCAACAATAATCTCAGACAAATGTAATGAATTAGGGACTCCAAAATCATCGAAGAAAAACTTCAATAAACCTACAACGCCAAGTTCCCTCTTGACTGTTCAAAAAACTTCTCCTCGACGCGTCTCTCCGAATTCGAATCTGTACGAGAAGTATGTCACTTCTCGTACTCCCAGCCCAAGGAAGCACTTCTTTAAACAGCCGAATAGTTCACCGGCGTCGATGCGACGGCGCATTTCCCCGGGTACACCAACAAACACTCCATCGTATTCTGTTAGGCGTCCTAGATTGGGTTCAGCACGACTTTCAGGGAAGATAGTGTCTCCTCGCAAGTCTCTCAACAAAAGATTCGAGCAAACAGATTTCAACAGTTCCATAACAAGTGTTTATGAATATCATGGCTCTACTCCGGAAAATGATGAAGTAGAAGATGACTTTCAAAATTTATCAAAATTTCAAAGGAGGCGTTCTGAAACAAAAGCTCGAAATATTAATCGTGTGCAAAGTAAAAGAGCAAAATATTTGAATGCTTTTAAATTAGCTCCAGATATTTCCGAATGGAGTTTTGAACCGATGAAAATTGCTCCGTCGTATAAAGCACTGGACCGATGGGCACACACAAAGGGAAAACACCGAGCAGGAGAAGCCATGTCTCCAAATCATAACAGTAATGGAGAAAGAATCAAACCTAAAGTCAAAGAAAGCGAAAGCACAGGAAATTCTAGTGACGAAGAAAGTATTGAAAATGTGCGTAGAGTGGGTGGAGGCAATTTATCCGATGAAGAAGACGATGATTGTTTAGATGCCCCTGTGACTAACGTTGGAAACACAAGTATTATAAGTCAAAGTCCTTTATTAAGTAGTCAAGAACTTTCTCAATCTCAAAATAGTTGTTCTTCGTCGCAATCCGCTCCCAGATCTATCCTTAAATCTAAAAATCCTCGACGATTTAGTGAAAAAGCAAAAAGGACAATCAGATGGGATGATGAAGGAACGGCCAGAAGTGTCACGGGCGGTGAATTGAGAAAGGAAGCTATTCTTAATGCCGTTAATGCTGCCACTGTAAGTTCTTTTGCTGTGTCTCCGTCTACATCATCATGGGTGGCAAACATCAGTGAGTTGGATGGACCTTCGCCGAAAAACCTTTACGGATTCGAACACAACATGTCAAATCTCCAGGATGCTCAGGCTCTTCACATGGTAACTTTTCTACCTGTTTTGTATTTATTTTCATACTGCATCATGTGCCCATTTTTCACTTTGTATGTTTATTTTTTAAGAAGTAACACTTTCTTTGGGTTTTATTAGCACCAATATCTTACCACGTTCTGTGTCGAAATTCATTGTGACTCAAGAGAGAATTTCGTTCCAAACCCACACTTTGATGCTATACAAGCCATATTTATTTACATGAATAACGATTTTCCGGACGAGTATGATAAACCCAGCGTTATATATTGTAAGTACTTTTCTATATTGTATATTATAATATTAATTAACATTAATTAGTTAAATTCATTAAATGTATGTAGTAATATGAATATATTTGTAGTGTTTTTAGAATGAAACAACTTTTTACATAATTGTTCCGTTGTTTGTTGTAGATCATTTGATTGTTGACCCCCAAAAGGAAATTAATACTACTGTAAACCCGCTACTTTCTGCACCCAATGTTGTGTATTTCGCTGATGAAATATCTATGATGAACGGATTTGTCCAGATTGTCCATAAGTGGGATCCGGATATTTTCGTTGGTTTTGAAGTAATTCTTTTGTCACTGTTTTATTCATTTTTTTTATTCTGTTTATAATTTAACTTACTGACAACTAGTCTAGCAAAATATTTTGTATCTCGAACACTTGTTGAGAAACGAATAATTACGTATTTATTATTTATTGTACATTTTTAATGTATTACCTATGTTGTGTAATTTTATTTTTTCTATAGATTCAAAAGCAATCGATTGGATACATAATAGAACGTGGAATGGAGTTAAAGATGAATATGCTTAATGAATTGTCTCGTATACGTCCTACTGGTAATTATCAAGGAACAAATAATGACAGAGTAGAATTATGGAATGAAACAATACCTGGAAGGATTGTGCTGAATCTTTGGCGTTTATTGAGACACGAGGTAATGTCAATGTCAATTGCCTAATTATAATTAATAATAATAATGTGAAAATCTATATTGAAATATCTATATCCATAAAAATAATAAATAATATTGCAGATTACCGTCCAAAGCTATACATACGAAAATGCAGCTTACCACATACTTCATAGACGTGTCCATCTATTCAGTTACAAACAATTAACGTCATACTGGAATGATCTGCCGCAACGGTATGTTTTTATTGTATTTATTGTTTTAATTAGCATAATTTTAAGTGTTTCCTCTTTTGAGTTAAAATATGCTAAATCAACTTACTTATTTTACTCTTTTGTACAGACGGAAAGTCATAGCTTTCTATCACGAAAGAACCAAAGGAGCTATTGAAATGATAGAAAAGCTGGATATAATCAACCGAAATTCGGAATTGGCTCGTTTATTTGGTATTCAGTTCTACGAAGTATTGTCTAGAGGATCTCAAGTAATTATTGACTCATCAGTCATAAAAGATGAAATTACTTTAGGCTTCACACTGCCAGGATATTTCACATTATTTATTTGTTTGTTATGTATTGTTCAGTTCCGCGTGGAGTCAATGATGTTAAGAATATCGAAACCGAGGAATTACATTCCTGCATCACCATCAATGTCGCAAAGGGCCAAAATGAAAGCGCCCGAATTCCTTCCTCTTATTCTGGAACCACATTCCAAGTACGAATACGAAATATTAAAAAAAATTAAAAAAATAACACGTCGATGTTATAATATCTTGTTCATTTTTAGTTTTTACACCGACCCCGTTGCAGTATTAGACTTTCAGTCGCTTTATCCCTCCATGATGATTGCCTATAATTACGACTACGCTACCTGTCTCGGTCGTGTTGAGAACTTAGGAAAGTACGTCAATTAATTCTTGCATTTTTTTGCTCGTTTTTAAATGAGTATAGTTTAGCCAATTACTTTTGTATTTTTACGTATTTATTTATTTATTTACTGCTTTTTGGCCATCAGCCCTTGCAATTTACAGTAGATTAAATGTAAATAGAATTAAATGCATTTTTGTATTTTTACCTTTGCGATAGGTCGGGATTTTTTGAAATGGGATGCTTGGACCAGTCTGTTAAACTATCGGACTTGGAGAAACTCAAAAATAATATTCACATTTCGCCTGCTGGAGTTGCATTTGTCGACACGTCGATTCGGAAAGGAATTTTACCAGAAATGTTGGAGCAAATTCTCGAAACGCGTCAAATGGTGAAACGAGCAATGAAAAGATGGAAAGGTCAGGGTGATTCGCTAAAGAAGATTTTGGATTCTAGACAGTTGGGATTAAAATTGATTGCAAATGTTACATACGGTTACACATCTGCCAATTTCTCCGGAAGAATGCCTTGCGTTGATGTAGGTTTCTTTTATTAGCTTTTAATCTCATTTCACTTCCTTTTTAGCGTGTTTGGAATTAATATAGTGATCCTTATTTTTCTACAGATTGCAGATAGTGTTGTGAGTAAAGGCAGAGAAACTCTTCAACGTGCTATTGATCATGTTAAGAGTAATTTTCATCGGTGGGGTGGTGATGTTGTTTACGGAGACACTGATTCGTTATTTGTTCGCTTCAAAGAAAAGACTCGCGAAGAAGCTTTTGTTATGGCCCAGCAAATCGTTGATGAAGTAACACAAGCTAATCCAAAACCTGTCAAGTTAAAATTGGAAAAAGTTTATCAACCTTGCATTCTACAGTCGAAAAAGCGCTATGTAGGATATATGTATGAAACTCCGGATCAGAAAGAGCCAACTTATGAAGCGAAAGGAATTGAAACTGTTCGCAGGGATGGATGTCCCGCAGTGAAAAAGGTATTTTTTTTAAATATTGCTTTTATGAGTTTAAAAATATTATATATAAGTGTTGGCGCCGCGGCTTAAGGGTAGTGTGAACTCCCACTGCTGCGGGCGAGTTCTGAGTTCGTATCTTACAGTCGCCACACTACGGGGTGTACATGGCTCGGTGTTTGTACGGTGTATCCCTTAACATAATTAATGCCATATGCCTGGGCAAAAAATACGGGTCTAAAATATTGTCAGTCGAGTCTCAAAAAAGTAATCCTCTCAGAAAGGATGAATCGTGGGCCGTTTGTTCTACCGACGTTAACTCAAGATTTTATATGTAATAATGTAATTTCTAATTACTAATACATTAATTTTAAATCTAAAGATTTTGGAGAAGACTTTACACACATTATTCACCACCAAGGATGTTGCAAAAGTTAAACATTATGTGGAGAGTCAGTTTAGCAAGATATTCATTGGGCGGGTTAGTTTGTCCGACTTTACTCTTGCAAGAGAATACAGGGGTAGAAGCGGGTATAAACCTGGAGCCTGTGTACCTTCCCTGGAAATTTCCAAGTAAGCTTGTCTTTGCTTTAGCTTCAGATAGGATGACAGAATACTTGGTGTGATTGTGTATTATGTAAATGGGTCGTAATAATCTAACTCAACACAACCTCATAATTCTAGGAAAATTATTCAAACGGATCCAAGAGCGGAGCCCTTGCCATCTCAACGAGTGCCTTATGTCATTGTGTATGGAAATCCTTCATTACCGTTAATTAAATTAGTTCAAACACCTCTTGAGTTTGTGAACAACCCAAGTTTTCGTTTGAATGCTCATTACTACATCGAAAAAATGATTATACCAGCTCTTAATCGATGTTTGATATTGGCTAACATGGATGCATCTAAATGGTACACAAACTACACAATGAAACTATAATATACCTAAATGTTTTTGTTTATTGAATCGATTTTATTAAGCAATATTTTTTGCAATTCATAAAGGTATAAAGCTCTTCCAAGAAAATATTTAAGATGTAACAGTGGACCTAAGGACGTTAGGCAAGTGACTCTTGCTCACTATTTTAGCAGCTCTAATTGCCTGAGGTGTGACGCGAACACTTACAACACTACTGATCTTTGTGATACTTGCAGAGACGATGGACTTGAGACAGTTCTCTTTTTGCAAAATAAATGCTTCCACATGAACAATAAATATGAATCAACTCAAAAGGTAAAAACAATTAAATTTCTTTCAGCTGCGTGTAGATAAGCATTAAGCAATTTTCACTAAAATGAATTAATTTTATTTCAGATTTGCTTTGAGTGTTCAGAAGCGACTGACAAATGTGTTAGCACAGACTGCCCCATTTTTCATAAACTTGTACGTTACAAGCGTGACGATGAGACTTTCAATAGAAACTATAACCTGCTAAAAAGTTTTGACTGGTAATGTAATATGTAACCTATAGGCATCCAATTTAATAATGGGTAATATTTTGTTCGGTACTTTTTATTGAGATACCTGTGCCAACTATATGGCTGAAAATTATTACTGACAAATGATAAATAGAATAGCTACCTTACTGTATTATGTTCATTTGAATTGATTTAAGCAACTTAATACTTTTTGTGTTAAAACATTATTATTATTATACTCCATAGATTTAGAGAAATGAGATACGAATAAAATGTCAAAATTGAAAGAAATGTATTATGTAAAACTGAAATAAAAAGTTGTCAATCGGGAAGGAATGTTTGAATTTTCATTTTAGCATCAAATATGTAGGTATATTTTCTAAGGAGTTAAGTTGCACAATTTTGATTCCCATAATACGCGAAAGAATAATATTTAAAAATGGAACCAAACTGGCGAGACACATTATATTTGCCCAGATAATTGCTATTGCTACTGATGCTACTGAGTAAATGACGGTAATTCTGAAATAATATAAACAGTAATGAGCAAACTATGTAAGCCTGATTTTCCATTCCACAAGATTCTCATTTGTTTCCTTAAAATGAATTTCGAAAATATTGATTTTTTTAATATTTAATTTGCTAAATTAATTATGTTGTAAAAGCTAATTTTGTTATTCAATATTTCAATATTCTAAAAATTCATTATTTAGAAAATCACATTTGATTGAAATATTTTTCTTGAAATTCATTTTAAAATCATTTCTGTAAAATATTAATTAATTAATTGCTTTTTAACTGTGTTTGTAATTTGTAAGTGCATAAATTCATAAATAAAAAATCGATAAATAAAAATCATTTTTAAAAATTTGCTTACAAATACTTTGTATAAAATATATTGCAATTGCAAATAACTTACTAATCTGGCATCCAATACAATACTTGACAATGCTGCAAAACTGGATGGCTTCGAGTACATGGGACAGATTAGCAAACATCCGCAAAGAGTGACCAATGTGCCAGTCCGAAATGTAATTATTTTAATTAATCGGTAAATAAAAACAAATTAGTTATGATTTATTAATAATTATAATTATTTATTTATAATTAGTAAATAATTAAAAAGCTACTAAGTTGTTATTTATTAGTTTATATACTAATTAGCTATTTACTAATAAGTTATTTACTAATTAGCTATTTACTAATAAGTTATTTACTAATTAGTTATTTACTACGTTATTTACTAATTAGTTATTTACTACTTTATTTGCTATTAAATTTGTTTACTACTTAGCTATTTACTAATTAGCTATTCACTATTACTATTTACAAATTCAAGGGCAAACCGAGGGGGAACACAAGGGGCATATGCATCAAATTGAGAAATTTTTTCAAAATGTATTTTGCATTTTGAAGAATAATTTTTTCAAAATGTATTTTACATTTTGTATTTTGAGCTTAATAAGCATTTTGTATTTTGAGAAAAAGTGTTTCCCCCAGGCTTGCTTCTTTGTCATTTTTTTCTAGAGTATTTAAAGAAATAGAATCATCTTGATTTTCTTGATCGGATTGCTGCTGAATTTATAAACTTCAAACGGATGGGGTTTTTATCCCATGGCCATGGAGTTAATTTGATGTATAATTTGGAATGCTTACTAGTGCGTACTAAAAACTGGAAAAGAGACCTGTATTGCAATAAATTATCATTAATCATTAGTTTCGAAAAAACGGCATTATTATTTTTCAAATGCCACATCATGCATGTAGACAGCAATAATCATAGATCCAAGCAATTGTAAGAATAGAAAAACATCATATAAATCAACCGATATAAGTGAACAATGAGAAAACATCAATCTACGAACCACGAGAAGAATACTTAAAGAAGAATTTTAATGTTAATGTGACAGAAGTGATTCAATTCATAGGCTTGATTCAAGTACGTACCGACGAAGGGGAACACAATGGACGCGGTGTTCCCCAAATTCCGGGAAAAAGGGGTTATTTGCTGCCGAAGGCCACAATTAATTTTGTGTATTTTGGGTGGTGCCACCCCCTGGTGAAATCCCGGGTATGCCCTTGAGCTTCATGATTGGATATGGAGGAACGTTTCATTGTTGCAGATCTAAGAAAAAAAGATTCAGTTGGGATAAAACGAACTGATAAAAGAAATTGTTTCATCTACTACAATCAGAAGCTCGGTGAATATATTAAATTATCGTTTATTCTCAAATGAAAAAAATAAGTTTTAAAACATTTCTGTAATGTAATTTAGTAAGAATTTCATTTTTATTACTGTGTCGGTTCGGCAAACCTTGACTAATGGTCAGTCTTTTACTTTTTACAGAAAAGGATTTTTATTTCAGCATAAAATATGTAGGTTTTTCTAAGGAGTTGCACAATAATTTGTACTTTTAATCGATAATCGACTGCCAGGAAGTTAAACTTCAGAAAAACTTGTATACACAGTGTATAATCTGGAAAATCTTAGCCTATATTTTCCTGCAGACCTTATAATTTTATTACTTGTACAAAAGCAGCTACTTATGCAAGTAAAAATTCTACACATATTACGGGAGTTATATAATTCTTATTGAACCATCATCATGCATAATCTAAATGTGTGTAAGACATGGAAATGAACTTTGTACATCATCGCATCGCTCTTTCTGAACACGTCTTCTGCTTGGTTCTTTACAAGTTTTTATACTAAACACGGTTTCGTTTTACTTTTTAGTAACATGAAGGACAACAAGTTTACATTATCACACACCTTTTACTAACTAGACTAACTAACTACTACGACAATTCCTCAGAGTGACAGACGCCTTATAGAATAACCTTGTAGATATGTAAAAACATTTCTCCACAGTCTATGATGTAATTCACAAGCAATCTTGTACTCCGTTTTTCACTTTATTACATTATTTCATGATGTTCACTGTCGACTCATTCATCCTTTTCCCTATTTCTATTGGTTTGTTCGCACAATGGAATAATTTATGCGAAATAAATTCTGGTAGGTAGTACTAGGTAAGTTACAGGTGTGACAAATTAAAAAAGCAAGACATGCTCATTAAAAGTGCGGAAATAGACGTGAGTGTAAACAAATGTACTATTTGTTTGTTTACCCTGTAGTATTTTCAGGAAAAAGTCTACTGTACCTACATTATTCAATGCTTTGAATAAAAACTTAACACAAAATTAATAATATGAATGAAATCAACAATTTTCCTTGGCCGAATCTTAAAATAAATCGGAGTTGTATAAATAAGTATTGAGAAAATTTTCAGTTCACTTTGTATATCGTAACAACTTATTTTCTCCCCAATATTCTTACGTAACTAGTTTTTCTATTTTTTTATAGTTACTTATTCTTAGTCCAGTGTGAAGAAACATCATGATTTCGCAAAATGAGAAACCGCAGGCAGTTAATGATGATGATGTTTCTGCATTAACTAATAAACGACAAAACAACAACAATAATTTTATTATTATAACAGAATCATTACTACCAATATCATAATAATTATTGTAGAAATTTTTAGATATGTAAGAGTTACATCATTATTTGTCGATACTATTATTATTCCTTTAGTCAATGCATTATAAAAATAACTTATCGGTAACTTAAATTACTTATTTCTTGATTGACTGAAAATATTCTTGCATACATCATATAACTCACAATCAGCGAAGGGAAGGATTAATTACTCTGCTTCACCTACACAATAATAAAAATTGTTAAACTGCACTTTACTGATGCATTTATTTAATTTCATACTCAATAATGCTCTGCATGCAATTTTGATGCATCCATACAATTAAATATTTTTACGAATTATGAAAGCTTTTTATTTACAAAGCTGTCGAAGCGTAAAGCAAAATATAACGAAGAAATTTTCATTCTCTATACATTGTAATTATTATATCTAACATTTTCTTCTTTAATTAATTCGTTCTGTTTCACCATAAAAACGTATTCAAAACTTAAAAGTTCATTTTATACATTTTATACATCGTTACAGGTTACAGCTAAGACTCTTAAGACTCTTTATAGTAAGATTTTATGTATGCGCTGTATATACGGGACGTTTGGAAGAGTACGGAATTTATCTTGTATTACTTATAGCGTAACTTTATATTTATACATGTAAAATCCTTCATCCATCCACCGGTCGATCGAGATCTTCTCAAGTAACTGGTTTTCGTATTTTACACAAGAACTTAACTTCCACACGAGGTGCTTCAAGCTTTGATGTAATGTTGTAGGCTAGTCTTAAGTCTTAATGTTTGTTAGTTCTTGTTTTTACTTACAAGACAAATGCAAGAATCTCGTAGCTCAATGTAATCGAATAAAAGACTCAAGAACCTGAGGGCTAAATTACCAAAGAATTTATACACAGCGCACAGTGGAGAATCAAAACTCAAAAGGGGTTTTCCTATTAACTTCTTGCCATGTTGAACACTTGTATTCGCTCTCGCTATTACACATAATAATAACCGTATACATGTAACAAGTGGTGATTATTTAACGTTTAAGTTGATTAATAGTAATTGCTAATATCTGTAGTAGGTATGTATGTTGAACAAACATGTGAAACACGTATACGTATAAAATCCATATTTTCTATTTTCTGAAGAATCCTTATTTGCTTTATAATGTCAATTGGTCAGTAAATATGTAAGTACTTACTGCATTGCATTAGTATATCACATAATCTCACACCGTCCCACACCTAATAAAGTTACACCACACCGGTTTACAGATATATTTGTGTGCGTTTGCTGGTGAATCAATGTGTAGGTGTATTAATACAGGGGTTCTATACATATAGTAGGTTACAGATGTATTGTATTCTAAATTCATATTTAGTCTGCGTGTCTACGTGTAATTTAAAATTAATTAGGTTCAGATAGTAATTTGTAGAACTGTGTAAGATAGATATTGATGAATACGTTTAAAGGAACAGTAATTAGAGTAGATTAGGAGTAATAGAATCATACATATACAATTATACAAGACCATTTGTACTTGCATTAGTAAGACCAATATTTTGAGACCCAAAAATTTATGTGCACTTAAAATTCTTGGTTAAAGCTAGAGCACTTATAAGTTATTGTTTGTTATTCTTCATGCTAGTGGCATTTTTTTCGTAAGTATGAATGTGTGTATTCTATCTCTATGAATGCATTTCAGTTGTTCAAGTTAGGTTACATTATTACATACTATGTGTGAGTGTGACTATGTGAAACGATGAACCAATGGTGTGGTGTGTTCCTACAAATTATTATTATTATTGGCAATAGATGTTCATGAAGCCTATTGTTGCTTGAACTTCCAACAGAGAGGTTCTTGTTAGAAGCAGAGCATCAAATAAGGTTTTCATGAAAGTGATTCTGGTTTACAGTTGAATTAAAATAAATCAAATTATATAGGAACTAAAAATGTTTGAAACTCCATTTAATGTGTTTAAGTGAATACAAGTTTTACAATCAGCAAAAAAAAATAGTGACACAGTAACAAAAAATCACAGTAAATTATAAGCAAATTCGTATCCCATAACATAATCAGTGGAAGAATAATATTCAGAAATGGAACCAAACAGGTGAGACAAAATATGTTATTTGCCCACTAAATTAGACAAGTTTTGCTATTTTGTAAAAGAAGGTAATTCTGAAATACAAGCATGGAAGCATGTAAAGAGCAGACTGTGTAAGCCTAAAAAGATTCTCATTTATTCCCTTAAAATGAAGTGTGAAAATATTTCTTGTTTACTGATTTATTTTTTAAACTGCTATTTGTTAACATGATATGAGATGACTAACAAATTTATTATACAAATTATTTAAAAGATTTACCATTAAATATAAGTTTCCTCATAATATAGAAGTAATAGAAGTGATTGGATTGGATTGGAGAGGTACAATCAAAACATTTTGTAAAAATATGCTTTGCAAAAATCTGAAATTACCAGATCGTATGTGCACTGAAATAACTCTAGCAGCTATTAAAGGCTCAATACCCATTTACCAACACCATATATTTAATGTTAACATTAAATAATACACACTTAAATGTTTATTATTAATCTTACAATTAATCGTAATTCTCGTTGATGTTATTTACTGTGTGTATGTATATAATACACACTTTTAAATGTTTATTATTAATCTTACAATTAATCGTAATTCTCGTTGATGTTATTTACTGTGTGTAAAGGCAATCTCAATTGAGACAGCAGTATTAAAAAAATAAAAATATTTTAATTTTGTTTCAATAGTTTTCTAAAAATTAAATTTTGGAGAACCACATTTGATTGAAACTTTTTCTTGAAATTCATTACAAAATATTTTTAATGTATTTAATTAAATACTTGCTATTTAACTGCGTTTGTAGGCGCATAAATTCATAAATAAAAAATAGTTAAATCTAAATCATTTAAAATAATATTCTTGAAAATGCATAAAATATATTACAAATAGCATATGAATAATAATCAGGGTTGAAAATCCTGGAAGAAAGGTACCTCGGGAATTTACGGAAAAATACGTATTTTACAGGAAGTTAAATTTCTTTTTCTGTATGGAAATATACGGAAAATACGGAAAAATACGGATTATAACTTAATATACACATAACTGCATGTGTAGATGCACAAAAGTAGTTAAGATCCCCAATTACTTCCTATTCCTTGACTATGCTCTTTCATTCCACTGATTTTT
>JABASD010001961.1:0-31969 GCA_019776165.1 Pogonognathellus flavescens
ATTTACAAATACTATATTTTATAAAAATTTGAAAGAAATCGGCCGAAAACTGTGGCCTGTAGGCGGAGACGCAGAATAGTTCAGAATACATAGGAAGTGTATGGACCGGAACGGGGCATTTTGCGACTATAAGCCCAGCCTTAAGATTCAACAGATAATAAATATTATATCTCAAATGAAAAGAATTTAATGTCAATTAAATTAAATCATAAACACATTATAATGGGGAATTTCAATTCTTGAATCAATTAATCACTATATTTGTAAAATGAAAATGAAAATGAAGGATGTAGAAATAGGATTTAACGGAAGAGCGTAATAGCAGTTGCATTTATTTCTCTTTTTTGGTTACCTCTAAGAGGTTATATACAATTGAGTGAATGTTTTCATAAAATTGAAATAATTATTACAGCAATCTAGTAGAAATTAGATCATGTAGCCATAACTTATAGATCAGATCGAATTATTCACTGTAAACAATTGTTCAACTTAAATTTCCAAATGCCACTATCTCGCTTTTCACAGAAAAACATTTAAAAGCAATGTTAATGTGGAATCATTTTATCTCATAATATTTAAATTGAATAATTAAGTACTAGCACAAAAACTGTATAACGTATTTAAAGTTACTAGCAAAAAATTGGTTTGTTTTCACCTTATACATTATTAACAATAAGTTCCAAATTCAAATGCTTTATATAAAAGACAATTGGTATTAAGTTACTAGTTAATAACGAGGCATAAAAAACAAACTGAATCGTGTCTCATAATGCTCAGGCAGTATAATAATTAATGGTACTTAGCTATAAATATTAACTAGTCAATTTAATATTTGAATGAGATGTAAAATAACAAAAAATTACGCATCTAGTACGCTTTTAAATTTTAACTCATGATTTTTACGCTAAACGTTTCACGTACAAAACGTTGAGTGCCTTTAATATGCACTTTCTCAATAGGTAAGGTACATACAGAGGCAATTTCATATACTTATGTCACAGTGCGATAGACAGTATAGTAGTACACACGTTGAGATAGAAATGGATGAGTTTTTCACGTTAGAATGTATTTTGGTAGCAGCTAAACATTTATTTTTCATCCAACTTACACAGTAGTTTCATTATTATAGCTTTTACTGCAATTCTTAAAATTAGCTGTGCTTACTTTACTTATTTTACACACAGTACCTCCTACCTACAATGCTCAACATAACAACATTTTTAGCTTTGTCACACACAGAGACACAGATATTTCAAACCTTTCTTGAAAACTATCTCACTAACTTATTTATAGTATTTAATTTTATTAATTACTATCAGTAATTTTAGGCAATTTATTATTTGCATGTTGTATTTTGTTGTTGTTGTAATTATTGTGCCGTTTAAAGGAACGTGGATCATATCATACGAAACTGAAAATTATTATTGTTCAGGAATTATATAAATAATGATTTTATGTACACACAAGACACATCCACACTGTTAATAATACCAATACCAGAATAATTAATTAACTCAATTAACAACAAGGAAGTTTTAGTCACTTTCACTTCTTTTGTCATCTAACGAACGATTCGTTTCTTTAATTGGATTGGATTTCTTACACAGTGCCGAGTTATTGGCAACCTTTCATTTTTCTCTTTTTACATTTAATGTTTAATAAGTCAACTCTATACCTATAGAACTATAATCCTCTTCTTTTATATCTACACTCTACTTTACTCTGCTCAACTAAAAGCTAAATTAATATTCTCATTAAATTAACTAACATTAATACATCATATTATTGTTCTTATAATATATACAGTACAGAACGAAAAAAATTAGCTAAAACTACTAAACTAATATTTCGTCGTGTTTTGGTAACCGATAAATATTACTAGTATTAATTACTACTAGGGACAAATTTTTCGGATTCGTTACCAGAAGCTGTCCTTCCTAAATATCCCGTGTTTATTCATTGGCAAGTAAGCTATATGGAAATGGAAAGCATTTACATGACTTTCCTTTTTGCTTACTTAACTTATTGGCTATAGTATTTCTATTTTTTAGTCGTAACAATAATAATAAAGACACATTTAACAATGAACTAATTGTAAGATCAGCAACAGATAGAAATGTAATAATAACATAGGGAACTCTTTTCGAAATTAAATCTAAATCTCATTTCTCAAGGCCAACAACACATCATCATTTCCTTAGTTTAATCGTTTTGGTTATGAGTTTCTAAATTACAGATAGATACTTTACATAGATCGCTATAGATTTTTTGCATCGTCTTTCAATGCTATATAATAATATGGCTCTACATATATGGATTTAATTATAATATTCTGCTATTAGGTCGGCTGATAAATTACAAAGTAATTTTTGCATGCTTCGTTTAGCTTTTTATCATCTATTTGCAATATTGCAAAGCTGAGGGCATTAAAAGCATGCATTATTGTTCCGTCTTACTTAATTGTATTATTCTTCTGCTCCTTTGACATTATGAAGGTAGGTACTACAGTTTAATCATTGACACAGTATCAATTATTATCAGTATTTATATTTTAATTACCTAATAATAATTAATTATAATCTACCTATATAAGATAAGAAATCATTGCTTCCTGCATGCGAAACTCTTCTTGTGACGAAAGAGAAAAATCATGAATGCATTACTAATTCCATTGCATTTAAAAAAACAAATTTCGTAAGGCAAAGTCACAAATGCAATTTTTAAATGAGAAATTGCTGATATGTCTTATAAACATTTATTTCTGGCCATACTAATAATGGAGAAGTAATTAATGCACTTATTTTCGATTGATGTATACACTAGAGAATTTGTTTGTGTGTGTCCGACCCGGAATTAATTGTGTATAAGTCAACCAATAAATTAGTAACTAACTTCCTGGCATTTTTTAACCTGAACTGAACATGGATTTAATTAATCTTTAAACAAATACGGTGTGCCTTTCCCAATGTATTTACAAAAAACAGGAGGTAATTATTAACGAACGGTAAACAATCCATTGGCAATCTTAACATTTTTACAATAATATTATTAAAGAATCCAGCCCCATTTATTATCATCATAATGGTCAGTCAGCTAGCTGAACAAAAAGACGGCTTTACTACTCTCCCACAGTTTATAAGCACAAACTTGAAAATTCTCGGCCTTTGCACAATATTATTGTTTTTATTGTATTTACAATGGATTCTGGTTGTAATTGACTTGACTTGGCCATTTGGCTATTAATTTGACACAAAATAGTATAGTCACCTCAACATTCATTTTTTAACAGGAGGATAATACCCAATCGCACCTTCATAAATAACTAATAATAAAGGAATCAATTGATTTTCTACTCTTATCAGAATTATTATTGTTATGAATATTGTATCAATTCTTAAGATTTCTGGCATGATCCTCCTTTTTTAGCAATCTTACGTGTCAACCTTAGGATTCACTCTATAGAATTATTTAGCACTGTGTGTGTACGTTTTGTGGTATATAGATAAACATAAAAAAATCAAAAAAACACTTACAACTACAATTGGACATTGGGCAGGAAATGAAATCACATACGATTTAAGGAGTTTTACAACATGAAAATTATTGAGCACATAAAACAATATCCGCGGACATTTCTTATTAAAGTTCTAAATGCAAAAACAGAACCATAATAGTATTCATTAGTGTTTTATCAAGACTGTCTTCTAGATTCTAGACCGTATCGATTTAGATGAACGTCTTTTTATATACCTAGCATTAGTAATATTCTCTACTCTCTCACATTGCTAGTTTCAGATTACAATTTACACGGTAAATGTAATTCTATTGTCTAAAAGTATAGTACATCCACATTTTCCACATTCGTACAATTAGTTAATTAAGTGTTAGTATTATTCTTATTATTATTTCGTGCGCTTTCAACTGAGTAACAATTTTTTGCACTCATAAATTAATTACTCGCTATTCCTATAATTAATTATTACTTTTTTCATTCTAAGGTTACGATTTGCGTGTAAATGTTTCATGGAGTCATTTTAGGCACAAGGAGCTAATTTTAGGCCTTCTATATATTCACAACTACTATAGTAGTGTATTAATTGTGAACAACAGGTTCTGGTAAAACTATCTCTTCTTATTCTGAACAGTACAAGTAAAACAATAATAAGTAATCGATATAAATTCAACAATAATAATTATAATACCTACGATTAATTATTTAATGTAATTCCGTGTTTTTGGACATGATTCACTCTATATGGAAGTTTGACAGTTTCAGTTTAGTTTTATATCTATCTGACATTGCTACTTAATTAGGTGCCTGTCTAAATGGTATTTGGTAATATATTGTGTTTTAGTAGAAGTAATAATAATATTTACTTTATAGTAACTAAATAACTGAACCTGAAAGCTACATTCGATTTTCTGTTACGGTTTCTTGCCAAAATAACTAGTAAATTAAAATCCCCAGGAGGATTTTAAAAATGAAGTAGCACAACTCGACTATTTGGGTCAATTCCTTAGCATTCCTTTCCTTATACAATGCACCTTCGTCAACTATAAAATCGTTACACTGCAAATCAAGCATTTTTTAGCCGCTGCACTTAATACAACCAAAAACTTTACTAAAGAAGGTTAATTTTTGCTAGAAACTAACATGAATCTTTATATAATATACGCTGTGCGTATGTTCTAAAGGTATTTTATGGATATCTTTGTCTGTCACGGAATTTTTGATATACGTGTGGTGGTGATAAACGTGGATGCTGTAAATTAAAAGCACTTTTACGGTTAATTTTCGGAATATAAATGCAAAAATTCGTTTTTTAGTAAATGTAATAATGACAACAATAAGATTACTAGCAATAAATGAATGCTTTTTGTATTTGTAAGTTAATTTGACCATACAACCATAAAATGTTAAAAAATTATTTTTTAATCCTTCTTTAACATGCTTTTCTCAAGTTCACAACACTTCTATAGGCGGCTGCTGCTGTATTTTCTAAATGATATTTTAACATAAGGTATTTTTCTATACTGTACTGTGAGACTGACTGTCTTGGTATTTACTGCCCCGTTCATTTCTTCATCTGCATGCACTTACACAAACAAGTTTTTAAGTATTTGTAGTGCCCTTCATTTTACAATTTAATTTAAGCAACTACGATTATAATATTCATCCATAGTAATTTGTACCATTTGTTTTCCGTGTATATATTCGGGTCGGTCTATCTATTCTAATTTTCTATGTCTACCTTGAGTTGTTTTCAGCTAAAAATGGAATCTCTCCTCCTCCTGAATTCTAAATTCTTCTGTCACGACTTTACTTTTTGGTAGCTGACATAAACACAGTTTTACATTCCTTCTCATTGAGAATTTACAAATCAACACAATTTATTTTTATTCTTATTAGCTGTAGCTTTGTTTCACTTGGCCTGGTATTTTTATTATTACTTAGAATGCGTAATACTTACATTAATTACATTTTTATAATAACTTGATTCTCTAGCTTTTTACTTTAGTTGGTTACTGGTTGGTTGGTTGCTCTCATTTCCTTTTTCCTTGTATAATGCTGCTTAGTTTGCCACTAAGCTACTATAGTGTAGAGTGTATGGTCAACTAAATTATCATAATGATATGAAATGACTCTACTCTATTACAATACAAATAAACTAATAATAATAATATACAAACTGTTTTACATTTTACTACATAATGCTATACCCTTTTACTAACAGAGGTAATCTATTCGAATGCTCAAGCACAATTCAATGTAACATTAATTCTATTTTCATCGAGTCGACATATTTTTGTCTTCTTAGTAAATACGTTTGTTATTATGTTTGTATTGTAATTATTATATAGTAGTTAGCAATATTATCCCTTTTTGCTTGGTTTGTTTGTATTACATATAATGCACTGCTTTTTTTCATACCGGAACTGTTATTTTTAACTGCACTGTAAAACTGTAAAAGGCACAATGTGCATTTCAATAACTGTCTTTTCCATTTATCTCTGTAAGATACTGCGACTGGGTTCAATTCCTTCCTTCCCATCCCTTATAGTAGTATAGGTAAAAATTTCAGAATACAAAACTGAGACTTTACTTGCACGAGAAAAATATTAACACATAATATTGAATAATATGCAGTATACTTTTAAGTAATAATTGCTTCGCTTCTTTAGGTAAATTAAATGCCATAGTATGGAAAGTGTTAAGTTGCGATTGCCCAGCATCACAAGTCACAACATAATAACAGAATAATAAACAATACTGTTTCAGGTTTTACAAATCAATCAACTCAAGCAGGATTAGACTTTTAGATCGATCTGTCATATGTAATTCATAATGTAATTCATAGTGTTTATGTAATTCAAACATAATAAATACTATACAAGAGAAATAAGCTACGATATTTATATATGGACGCATATAACAAACTATATAATTCTTTACATAATAATAAAATAAACGCCAGCATTAATAACAGAGATTGCTTTGCTAGTACGAAGGTAATAAATCAGTATAGTCATGTTTGTCAGCTCTTCGTCTTCCCTGTCAATAAGATTACTACTCTATTTTTAGCGTATTCTCTGCACTATCTTAGCAAGAATGTCTAATTTAAGAATAGATGTTACACATAAATTGAAAACGAAAAAACACAACTTGTATTGCGTGCATTGGTAATTAGAGTCACATAACTAAATAATTATCTGATAATATACTTCTCCTGACTATTTCAATGTTTGTTTTCTTTTACGTTGTACTTTCGAAAAAGACAATTCACACGAAAACCCAAAACATGAAATTCTTCACACGAAGATCCGAAACGGAATGACAATAATAATAATAACAAAATCTCTCATGAAAAATTCCCATCCAATTTTACGTAAATTAAATCTATACAAATTATCAAGGTAGTTGAATTTTCCTGTGACAGCTTAATATATAAGTGACACTGTAATTTTTGATACCTATCATATTTTCGAATTTAAATTTTGTCGTATGGTAATTTTTAACTAAGCCCTTCATCACACTACCTACCTCCTCAACCTCTCCAAACATATTATACTCGTTTCGGGGGGGATTAGTGGACTACTAAATGACAGCGGAGAGTTGTCAAAAGTCTGATTGTCTCCGCAACTCATCTGTCCACTATATCTCCCCATCCAACGTCAACGCCAACAACAACGTACCATACCATTCCATTCTGCTTTCCTTTTCTAAAATAACATAAATTACAGAACACAAGTTCCCATACGACACTTGTCAAGGACTACTATACAACTAAAACTGCTAATAATGGATGGTTCCGAAAATAATGTAACTATAATTATTTTGTTTCTAGACTTCGTGGAGTAGAGAACGGGAAATATTTAGCTAGGTGGCTACGTACATATAATACAGAATACAGACGTGTAATATTTGAAAAAGACACTTTGCAAAAAATGAGAAATGCTGTGCCACGAGGAATCAGGAGATGCATAATTGTATTTAAATGAGCACAAAGTCAACACGGTTATTGTTCAGTTTGTCGTCGCAATATCTTACTTTGATCCGAATCGAGTCTGAAATGACATTTTCATTCATTACCAAGTTTAAACAGTTAGCATTTTACGTTTTTTGCCGATCACAGTCTAATTTCACTTAATGCAAAAACAAAAGTGATACAGATGCAATTGCTTTTGCCTCTGCTGCGCTGCATTGATGACTAACCTTATTATGTAATTAGATAATATCCACGTATTTGTTCGACTCAACAACGGATGTACTTACTAACTAATAATTATTGTATACACATAATAATGTATGTATATTTGTATATAA
Source organism: Pogonognathellus flavescens (assembly GCA_019776165.1). Lineage (NCBI taxonomy): Eukaryota > Metazoa > Arthropoda > Collembola > Entomobryomorpha > Tomoceridae > Pogonognathellus > Pogonognathellus flavescens. The sequence continues at coordinate 7,826 of JABASD010001961.1, forward strand.
GAATGTTGAAAGATGTGTCGGGCCGGGTTTGGATTATTATTGGCTTTGTTTGTTGTGAATTGAATTGGGAAACTGTTTGCATTTTTACAGCTATAGCTTTACTTGTTACTGTTACATTTAGACTTTAGACCAATACAATAATATTATTTTCAGCAATTATTGTTGTTGTGCAGTGTTTCTTTGTAGTTTTGATATTGCAATTTAATTGTTTTAATACCTACATATTTACGTAGCCTCCAAACAGCCATCAACAACACTAGGCAGTCAACCAATAATCAATATTATACCATTACACTACTAAAACTAAAACTAAATAACTATAGATCTAACTAATTAACTCGATTTTTAACATCATAGCTTCTACTACACTAATTGACCATATTAACTAAAAAATACTAACAATTGAACGGATAAATTCACGTTTTGTCATAATAATGCTGTCGAGTGGCTATAGTAGTAGAAGTCCTTAGGTTGGACTGTCAATAAAAAAAGTAAACTGAAATTCACAATCAGCTGTCTGAAAACAACAACAATTCTAAACGCATGTTGACATCAAGCAAAGTACATCACTTTTTTAGTGTCTGCATGTACAGTAATTGCTCTAGCCATAGCTCCTGGCGTTCTATCGTCACTGCAGCCGCTTTGATGAGAGCCTTCACCGCTATCGTGTTCCTTCTCTACTAGATGATACCTAGCTCTGAAGGCAACTAAATGAGCGTAATATGCTGGAGCTGGAATGGACACACTACGAGTACACCGCACGTACGTGTGACACAATTGGTAAGTTAAGCACTGAAGCTCGTCAGAGTCAAAATGATTGTCGTCCCATAGTACGTGATAATGTGACGGACGACTCGTACCTTGAATTCCCTGATGAGAACAAAGATAGAAATCGAATTCTGTAGGATGAGTGATGCCTACGTCGACCGTAGTACCAGCTGGGATATTTCCAGACTTGCCAGACTGTTCTTTCTTGTCTGCGCAGAAAAGGCGAGTATGATGTCGTTTTTGAACAACAATGAAAGTGATTCCGGGTTTGTAGTCTGCTTCTAATTTAATGCAAGCTTCTCGAATAGCTGTCAATTCGTGTTGTAGAACCTAAAGCATTCATTTTTCTCATATTAATCCATTCAAACTCGTTAAACAATGATACTCTAGAGTAATAGTATAAATACTAGATAGTAATAATATAAATGTAAATAAATGACAACTTACTTGTCCAAACTGGCCCTCAGATACTCCATCACGGTAGAGAATGATACGATGGGGTTTGTAGCCACCGGTACTCTTATAAAACATTATGAGCAACTCACGGACCATAGAGGATAGCTCTTGAATAATTTCTTGGCGATGTTGCTGAACACGAACTGTGGCAGAATATCTGGATGGATGAGCATCCATTGAGCCAACAACAGCAGCTATAGACGGCTTTTTATTATCTCCAGCTGGGGGATGAGTCACGTCCGCTCCAAGGAATACCACAGGCTCGTTAAAAACTTTAGGACGTATGTTCGGGACGAGAATGGAGTTGATACCTCCTAATTTCACATTGATCTTGAGACAAAGGTTTGAGAGCGTTTGAGGTGACGTTTTATTCACATTCTTTGCTTGAACACATTGAGTTGCCATGCCCAGTACAGTGTCACCAACTCGTTTTACCTCAGCTGTAAGTAGAAATCATATTTATAAACTCCACCCTTTCAAAACTAATAGAAAAAGAAAATTCAAGTTAAGATGTTTTCTTACCGTAAACAGGCGTTTTTCCTGGAAGCACCACTACTACCAGTTGTAGGCCTTGAAAGGTGGATTTTAAATATTTAAACATAGGCTCAACTTGATCAGGTCCTGTTGCATACTTGCCTACAAAAATTAACACATACAAATCATATTGGCACTAATAATATACGTGGTACAAAAATAATTGAACGATACATGTTATGTAAAAAAGTCGTACAAAAGCATGGCTGTCCAATAATAGGCATTCCAGCATCGTTACTAATTTTCTGGAGCTGTTGAGTAAACTGTCTCAAGGCATCTTCTCTCACGGTTCTCTGGGGTGCAAAGCATGCAATTGCCCACACTCGAATTTCCACTCCGGTAAAAAACTGTTTACCTCTCATATCCCACACACCTTGATTTGGGAGTGCTTGTTGTTTCGTCTAAAGGAGCAACATAATTTACAACAATGAAGACCCACTTAAATGTATTGTAACTTTCGCCCTTTGACAAGCTTGGAACTGGCAGTATCACTGAAACCTTAACGGAGGGCTAATTTGCACATTAAAGGCTTACTATTCCGTCAACCATGTAATTCGTACGTATTTAGTGAGTGAATTTTCTATAGCAAAGCAAGGGGTCATTCATTTATCCAGTAATTATATTTAGCAAATCATTCAAACAATCCATACATTATATAATGTGAATTATAGAATTTATAATTATGCCGTTCCGTAAAACAAAGAGACATAAAAGGCATGAAGGCAATTAAACCAATACAGATTTAATTAATAGGGCGCTAATTGCATAAAGTACATAGCAGCACCTTCTCCGTTCTCATAAGATTATAGATTTGCTTTAGAACAGGAAAATAGGGAAAGCACAGTGCACTACCTATTATACATCCGTTCACAATTCCATAATCTTCACCACATAACATTTTTGATCCTCTAAGATCGGACGTGGCTTAAAGTTTCAGTGCACTCGAATGGATGGTGAGAGATGGTAGAAACATACGATACAAACCAAACTTACACGACCACCATATTGTAACTTGGGAGGTGGTAATACTCGTCCTCGGACTTCCATCATGGAATTGCTGATCGTCAGTCCGAACTCTTGCACGTAGGGATCATTGTTGAAGTCTGCCTTGTGTACTAAATTGTTTATTTCCCTTTCACGGTCAGGAGCGGAACGTGCAGTTGCCTTGATCATCGTAGAAGTTTGCATATCTGTCAATTTCTTTATACAACGCTGGCCAGCCACAATATTACAGACCTGTGTAATAAAATAAATCAGATTATAATTTCTGATTATCCACAAGCATGCAATATTCGTTACACGGATCGTTATTTCATGGCCAAGACAAAATAGAAGCTGAACAAACCTCTAATGGCAGGTATGTGTGCTTATGTTCTTGGCCCACTTGTAGACACGGTAAATTCGGATATCTCAGTTTCATCTTGTATTTGTCCAGAAAATATTTGGCCACAGTGCATTCCACCGTCTGTCCGTTTTCCAGCTGAAGAGGGAAGCTTTGCATCTGCGCTGGTCGCCTTGTTACGTTACATACACGGTACTTGCGTTTCATGTTGCCACAATGAGTGATTTCGATTTTTAGACCTTTGATTTCCTTTGTGAATTTGACACGGTGCGAATCTGCTAGCGGTTTGCGCTGGTCGTTGATGTCCCGAATATCCAAAACTTCACACATGAACTCAATTACTGGTTGTGCCTTGTAGAAAGCCGTAGCGGATACTGTAAAATTAAAATTTCACAATCATTATTAATGCATAGATGAAAAATATCACATTTATTTTACGTTTTATCCGATTGCACTGCTTAAACTGAGTAATATAATACATCATCAGTTAATTAATCGTTCTATGATATTTACCGTCAATGTTGAGCATCATTTTCCATTGAGACGGACGGACACTTTGATGAAACCCAAACCAAACTTCTCGACCCCCTCCCAAAGGATGATAGTAACCATCTGGAGATGAGAAAAAACTTCTTCCAACGGGAGTGTATGTCATCGACGGCAAATGCCGCATCACCACATCCAAAGCCTTCAAAACGAAAATAAATAAACAATTTCAAATATTTCTCTTGAAAATGCAATTTCGTAACTCCACATTTAGTAAGAAACATCGTTTTCAGAAAGACTAATCAAAGAATCACGGTTATTCAATTTTATAAAATGTGTCATCATAAAACATGAATGATGAATGATTGATACCACACATAACTTAAAACAGATCGTTTGCAATTTGAATTTATTATACCAACTAACTTGATTTACTACATTTTCCATTGCGGCACTTGCGAATGATGTGCTGATGCTTAATATTAGATGCGCAAAAATAAAAGGCGAATTTATCCGGGATAAGTCACTCATTATAATTATCACTATGACCCACTGTGTACATTTAATTTCACTGCACACATAAAGAAGCCTAAGTGCCTTCGTTATTACTATTAGAAATGTTCTACAGCTTTCTTCGTATTTACATGATGAAGGCAGAAAACTCAATTTCCCGAAGATAAATAATGAAATGAACTTAACTTAATGAAGACTATGAAGACTTCATTATTAAATGACCGGTAGGTCGCTAGAAACTTAAGAGCAACCAACGCAACTCTTTCACTGCTGATCTCACTAGCAAAATCGTTAAATGCGCAATTCACCACACACAGAAACAACGCACCGTTCACCTTAAGCGGGTTCACGAAACGGAACAGATGCTCATCCTATAAAGATGTAGCTATGCGTATATAGAGTAAATACACTCCCCGTATGCACTCGGATATAATGACATCATTTTGGTAGTAGGAGAATACATATAGCGAAATATTGGAGACATATATATATAAGGCATATACCCCTTTAGAGCAAACTTTAACAAAATATACATAATACGCATAAACGGATCACTGTAATCACCGTGTGTTCTATATCATCTTGACATCAGCTAACTACCTATAATATGTAGTAATGTAAACCATTTATAAGCATCTTCTCTTTCATCTTTATGTGGAATCTCATCTATGTAATATTAAAGCCTACATATATTTGTATGTTTGTCTAGACACCTATGCTGGCACGACTTACAGAATCTTGAATCTACTGAATCTAGTGTACGAATAAAGTAACCATTCTATATCTTTTTAGCGAAATATGCAATCAATTTTGTTAATTTACTTTCACAACGCGGCATAATCTGCTGATATTACGGTAAGTATTAGTATTATATGACCTACGGCATTTGCGGACTATATTTTGGCACGTACAGTGAATATTTTTAAGAGCGTTAACTTATCTTTAGTGCGTGAGAGTGTAGGCTCTAGAAAAGAACTGTATTTGTAATTACAGTTTTGCTTTTACTCTTTCAAATATTATTCTCAAACTTTTTGTTTTGTAAATCATGGATGGTTTAATAAATTATTGATCTGATAAAGTAATATACAAATGCAACTACATATTGTTATCATGTTTGTATCATTGTGTAGTTTTGAGTCAACCATTCATTCATTCAGGAAATGTTTGTTGAAATAAGGACTATTCATCTAATTATAAGCAAAAAATGGAGTTGTTACCTGAATAGCGTCATAAGGGATAGTTCGAGATCGACCTTCTAATGCTTCCTCTAATGCATACAGTGAGACACGTGCGACCCATTTGATTTGAACACGAAATACTCTGTCTTTACCTTCTCCTGGTAGTGTTACCTATAATAGTAGCAAAAAAGAACACATTAGACATTTTTCTTCCCCTGATTTTATAGTTGCATTTCCGATTACTTTGAGGAGACAAAGAACTCACTTCGAGATCGACACGGTCATTTCCAATAGGCAGTGGGTCCCTTGTGTACAAATTAGAACGCCCATCAAATACAGGTTTAAGAGTACCAAAGATCTTGGAATAAGCGTGAACCATGGTTTCAATAATTTCCCGATTCACTTTTCGTGGACATTTATCTGGCTGGATTGCCACGTCATAATGGTGGATAAATCCTCTTGGCATTGAAATTTGGAAATGATTCGCTTTCAAGATAATTGGACGTCCCTCATGTCCTAAGTTCGGCCTTCTTGGACACAAAAATGCTGTAAAGAAAACATACAATAAATTATGAATACTAAAATCTATACTCGGTAAACTTTATATCACATCTAGAAATCTAAAACGGGTGCAAGTGAAAGACGCATTAATTAATTATAGTCTCTTACTGGGCATATCTGGTGAGGTAGGCGGTTGCTGTAAAGGTGAAGCAGCTTGCGGAGCTATTATTCCGATAGGACCAGGTGGTAATCCCGTTCCTGGAGGAACAACTGTTCCTGGTGGCCCTGGCGGACCAGGAGCTGTAATAAAAATCAAAAATTGTGTCAAGTTTTTATACACCTCACGTTTTTAGATCTGCTTAAACTAAACCACATATACATTTCCTAAAACTAAACCTCATTTTCTTCAGAGCTTATCACTAACGATATGATAGCAAATGATATACTGCATACTTTCTAAGTACTCAGGTAAGAATATCCCTTTAGAAGAGTAAAGGAGCAACAAAATACAACCACCATAAAAAAGATTACATTTTTTGTCCTTTTCACTACTGATTTCGTTCACCAACTAAAAACTTACACTTACAGTCAGGTTGATGAATTGCGCCAAGAAGTCTGAATTACGTTTTATAATTATTTACTTATAAGCACATAAATATATACCGAGGTATAGATACTGCTTCCTTTAACTTCGTAATACTTGATAAAACTACGCATAATCCGCACATACTTACTTACTGATACATACACATACATATTATTATTATCACATTGCTATTCTACATCAGTAATGCAAACACATACCCAATACATATTTTTCATTACAAGAATATCTAATACAACTAAACTCTTTCATTTCCCATGTTTAAACTTTAAATCAAGTGTGTATTTACGTCAAGTAACCTCAATATCCTATTTTACATACATTTAAATTGATGTTTTTTGGACCTGAAAAGATTTTAACTTGGTCTTACAATACAATATTATGCTAATAAATCTACCGTATACATACAGATTGTAGATACAACAATACAAAAATAATGTGTATCCTTACTACCTACGCTAAACATGTAGTTCACCTTTATTTAACTTGGGATTACGTAATATTCTATGTAAATATGTTAATGTGTACCCACGTGGATAACATTTGAAGTATAGAACTTAACAATAGGTTTAGTCGTTTAAAAATTCTACTTACGGAACATTGACATAATGGGACTAGTGTTTGTAGATAAGAAAAGAGTTAAAGATGAACTATGAACTATGGAGTGTATGAAGAGCTGGAACAACAGTAGCTCGTGCACACATTAGCAAATCTGCAGTGTACACTCACTTGACTGACTCACTATAGACGGTACACTCGAGTCATTCCACTTCACTCGTATTTAACTATAAAAGCCAAAGTGAGGTAAGTTTATGAGAGTTGGTTGCGAGAGCCGACTATGAAACTGAAACCCGGTTCAGTGAGTTGTTATAATATTTGAGTCAAGTCTAGTCTGCTTACAAACAGCCTGTTATACTAACTCAGCGAAAATTCTTTGAACTAGTCTGACTCTGACTGACTTGACTTTCCTTCAGTTCAATTCAGTTCATTTCAGCGTAGACTTAACGTGCCTCCTGCCTATACAGATATACAATGTACACATATATTAAGTTTCGTTTGGTGGGTTGTAGTGGGTCGTTCGTTCTCGTATAGCCGTATCTTCGTATCAACTACTACGGCAGCTACCTGTACCTAAGTGGTACCCACCATTACCTACCAGTGCAATGTTCAGTTCATCTTACGCCCTAAGGATACTAAAATTCAACTGCATGCCATGCCACTTCCCTTCACAACGTCATCCACTTCCGCCCATTTACATTGTACAAACTTCTTACACTAATTCAAACCTACACGTATATTAGGATTGCTAAATCTAATTTAATATTATATGTACATTCAAGAATGAATTTGGATTGTGGTTAAAATTTTGTAAATGACATGTAATGTGCTTTTAAGAAAAACACCCGCCTTTTACCTTGTGTGCTTTTATAGCTAATATTTTAGTTAAGGTAAATTGAATGTGCTTTAAACTTTCATGTTATTTTATGAACATTTACACTAAAAGCGGCTTTAGCATTACATATAAAAATAATACAATACAAAATATACTTTTGGTTTCCTCATTAACTGTCACTATTTCTTATTTCAAGGTGAAGTGAGAGTTCAATACAATTAACAATTAGCAGTCTAGTCTTTATAGCTTTAGATACTTTAGTTCTAACGAAGTGGGATTGGCTTTAGTTTCACTAACAAATTGAAATTGAAATTATTCTTGAAATTGCGTATTGTTGGAATTTCCCCCTCCATTATGAGCAGCATGAAGTGGGAAGGAAATGTACAGCCTTGATGGGTCAACTCTAACTTCAATGAAGTTACCATTTTGACGCCTTATCGTTTCATCAAACTGTCTGTCGTGTCTGTATAAGCGAAAGGCTAATAAGGTGAACTTAATTTTACGGTGCCATACTTTAAATAATGCAAAATTGTCTAATTGTTGTAAAATGACTATACCTATACGACTAGTCCTTTAGTAATAGCCTTACTCATTGAAAATAAGACAGCAATCCTAATCCTACCTAATGTTCCCAAACGAACTTAAGGCATTTCTAAAGGTAATCAGATCAGTAATGGGTTTAATAATGAGACTTAAATTATAGGAAACAAATATTATATATTTATGCTAGAACGAGATACTGAATACAAGTATTACACGTTACGAAATGGAAATCACGACATATTGAATTATACATAGTTTATAGTCCTTCCTTGTCCATCGTAAATGATCTTGTCACGGTAAATATACCATTGAATTAATAAGTAAATGATTAATATATCATAACTTTAATAGCTTCGATTCTGTGAATGAACTTTTGAGTTCTGAATCCATTCTGCCTACAAAGGCTCATATAACTTAACCCTTTACCTATAGCCCACCTACCTATAGCTAATTTATATCACAGAGATTTTACTATACTGTATAGATCTAATTAATTCAATTTTGAATTTCTTGTGGTTTTGGTACACAGTACACACTAACTAACACAACTTATCAACTTAACTTATATTTAAGTAACAAAGAAATAATTCGTCCGAACTAGCACAACTCAGCCGATATTAGAAAATTGTACAGATTCACAGATAGTAAAAATTAAACTGGATACTAGACTGTTAAAACTTCGACTAAGAACCTTTCAAAAAATGTGAAAATTCATTGTAACGTTCCTATTGTGTATATAATCAAAATAAAATACGATGCACCTTAAGCATTTCCTGAAGCATCACAGCTGCATTAAATAATGCTTTACTGTTGTTTGAGCATTTGATAGTTAAATAAATAAGAATTTGTAATTATTTAAGTAAATTCAATGACATCATTAAACAAGAAACCAATTGTATCCATTGCACTAATAAAGGAATTTAAACAATAAGGCTACTTCTTGAGCAGTCACTTTTGTATTTTGTGTGAGTACATGTACAAACAAAAATGACATTATTAGTCTACTTGTTATGTAATTTTTAAAAATTTGCAGCTAACTTTATTGTTAGATGTAAATGTTTCCTGTTTTTGTACTAGTTGCATAGACATCACTAATTAATAATTCAATATTTCTATCGAATACATTCAACTCGACATATACCTACGCATATTTCTTGATACCAGCATGTTCATAACAATTTACTCAATTTGTATACACCATAGCATTTATTTTGCCTTTTCACCTTATTTTCTACCTTCTATTGCTCATTTACTGTAAAAATAAGAGTCTTAGCATTGATTCTGCTACTACTTAATGCACTATTTACAATTACACTACCTACTTTGTTAAAAATAAGATCAATTAGCTAAACACCGAAAAATGGACTTGCAAGAATTGAGTACTTACGTTGGCCGACTGGAAACATCTCTGAAGGGTAGCTGTAGCTGTATCAAAACGGCTATTGTCTACAGGATTATTTTGGCAATATTCAAAGACAGAATCCAATTTCTGTCTTCAAATTGAAATGAGGACACTCGTTTCGTTCACTAAGAGCAATCTGTGTAGTGTATGGCCGTTATCAGGCTAACAAAGGTAAGTTATACATTTGTGCAGTGTGCAAACGTAAGGCTGAAAGTTATACAAGGGACTTTAGTTGGAAAATCGGAGATAAATGCAAACTGGTGACTGGTCAATACAGAAAACTCTGCTGGAATTTACCCTACTGAACAAGGGGTCAGGTCAACTGAACACAATAATTTGATAGAAACAACCAAACCAAACCAGAGGACCATTAAATGCAGAAGAGGAATCCGTTCTCTTCTTTATTCTTTGGTTTGGTTGTTGTATGTAAGTGATGGTGAGGATGAATATATCAAATTCACATCACACACACATTGAGTCAAATGAGGAAAGCTTCGTTTTATCTGTTTGTGGTGTTGGTTTGCTTGCAGCTTGAGCCCTCTGATTGTGAGTCAGAGCTTGCAAGATGGCTGGCCTGGCTGTAACAGCTCTTCCACTGTGCTACGTTGTCTGGCGTTGATACTTTTATTTTACACTCACACAAAAGCCCCCATCATCGTCCAATCCTCTAGTCCATACAACTTGATTCAACTTCAACGAACACAAAATTTTTTCAGAATCCCTCGTCTCTTCCTTTAGAAATAATGCTTTCGGCTATAATATGCTTTCCAAACTCGTTAAAAGTTGAATTGAATTGAAGCAGCTGTCCCAGCTACCCTGGGTTCGTTTTGGCTGCTGAAGTGCATGTACCTCTCTGGTTTTGTTTGGTTCGCCTCGTCTGCTATTCCGTATCCTTTATGTGAGGTGTGGCCTTCGCTTATTTAGCTTGCTTTACTTATTTCGTGCTTTACTTCAACCTTAGCGTTATATGTAAAAGCAAGATGTGTGCAGTGTAGATACTGTAGATGTATGTGTATAGCAATTCTGGGTAAACGTGTTATACATAGTTTACTTGACTTTACAAACACGTCTACACACACTCTAAACTCCAAACCCCAAGAAAAGGGTTATAGCAGCGTATAATTTCTGTCTGCGGCTGTATAAGCAAGCTGGCTGGCTTTGAAGTATAGCTGTTCTCTGTAAACCAATGAAACACAAACGGAACAAAGTTACAAAAATACTTAGGTGCTTTACAATTAGAGTTTACATTCAACTTTGTATTATTATAATCATGATGCTTCAATTAATACCGTAGTTGACCTTATAATAATAGCGCTATTTGAGTAAAAGTATTTAAATTGCAATATACTTAATATTTAACATCAAAGATCCAACATCAAAAAGCCAAAGAAAAGATAATGATAATTATTAACTAAATTCACCTTTTGTTAGCCTTTAGCCTTACTTCCACCATAATACCTCTCAGGAAAAATTCAAAGTCTTGAGTCCATTTAGTCCATTATGAGTAAATTCGTTTCCTTTTCTTGCATTCTTTATCATTAGTTTCAGCTTTCAATATATACGTCTTCTCTATCGATTTTCCTTTACTTTCTCTGCAAACATAAATGACAATAATCAAAATCTAACCCAAGTTTAATATTTCAAACCGATAAATTGTAAATGACTTTTGCAAAATAATTAAAGTAAAATGTTTAAAGTGCATCCTAATACCCTTATTATACACAAATTTTCGAAATACTTTCAATAAATAAGACATCCTGGAAGAATCAAAACACTTTTCAATTTGAAGTTTGAATTCAATGGCTGGTACGATAAGATGGTCAACAAAAGAAACGCTATAGGGAAGGGAACACGCGAGGAACTACACAATTTGAACAGAAATCTTGAAGACCACAATAATAATACAGTCGCGTTCTCTAAAGTAAACTAGTCTGGCAAAAATGCTTCAGTATAACAGCGTTCAAAAGTGGATTTGGTTGGATACCTTCGTTCTCGTGGGCGGCAACCTCCACGGCCTTTGTTTATTGCATGCATTCTCCCCAATTTGTAATGCATTGAACTTCTCGTTTGGCAATTTGTACTGACTAAGCTTTCGGCTGTTAGAAGACATCCGATAATAAACAAAAAGTTAAAAAGAGTGACTAGAGTGATTGATAATATTTGTGCGTGTGCACTTCAGCCTGTTTTCAGAATAATTTGTATGAAGAGAAAAAGAATAATTTGAATCGCGTGTATCTATTTGCTTTCACAAATTGATCTATTTCATAAATGTTTATTTTGGTCTTTGATGAGATTTATATTTACTCTACTTCTATATATTTTTCAGGATGTTTTCTATTTATTTCGAAAAAAACTAAATAAGGGGAATATGATATGGATATGACTACAAATGAAAAATATATTTTTCGTTCTAAATGAAATCCCAAGAGCGGTGAAAATAGATAGATGAAATAGATGAGTTAAAAAAATATGATTTGCATATTTACATAATGTACATGTAAATTAAGATGGGTCATTTTTGGCATTTTTATTTCTATATAATTTTAAGGGGCTTTTATAAATTATTCATATTAATTAGCTGTATGCTGAAGGACTTTACATGGATCACGTACATAAATATGCTAATAAGATTGGCCCAGACAATTTCTGTTTAAACTCTGATTGGCTATTTTACGCACGTGACAAATGTAGAGTCCTTCAGCATACAGCTAATTGTGATGAGAGCAATATAATAAAAAATTGTAGATTTTAATTAACTCTTTAAAATGTCAAATATAACATTTGCAGTGTGGTTTGCATGATCGACTATGATATAATAATTAAATATAAATGTTGCTCTCATCTCAATTCACAAGAATTTATAAGAGTACCTTTTAAAATTACTTATCTTCAGTGAAAAACAAAGATATGTTACAAATTGTTCGTCTTTTGCATGTACATTCTGTAAATATGTGATCCGGTCGGTTATCTTCAAGACACCGCATTTCATACTTGCCTATTTTTCATTTAATAAATAAAGACTGAACGACTGAGCACAAAAATCTAAAAACTCTAAAAATTGAGTACAAAGATTGCTATTAAATATAATTAAAACCTTAGTTAATTATTATTTATTTAATTGTTGTCTCCGCAAATGAATAGTGAGAACTTTCGATGTTGGCTATTCGGCTATTCATACGAGTTCAGTTGGCTCTATAATATAAAATTAACAATTTGCACTGAGTGCCTCTGGCTCTGTTAAGCCACTAGACTGCACTGCGCATACCGCCAAATATTCCTATAATTCAAAAAGTGTTGATGTTGATTGTTTTCTTTTGGCGGTTGAGTGTCTTTGCAATAAGTTATTTACAACATTATAAATGTGTACATTTAAAAATATTTGGGAACTTTTTCAATCAAGTTTAGAATCTCAATAGTTAACTAATAACTAATAATTTGGAATACACCATGAATCGTTGTTTAGAGCTTATAGAGTGTAAAAATTACCTCTCAACGATGGTGAAAGCCTGTCAGCGTGAACTAAACAATGTTCACCTTGCTTACGACGAAGTATTAACACAGGAAGAAGAAGTCGAAAATGCTAAATTGGGTTAGAAGAAATTAAATCATTGTATTCTTTAAATATGAATAATTGATTAAAATTGGTAAAATACAACAATGCAAGCTTACACAACTTTATAACATTATAATAATCTAGATTTATGCAATGCAGTCAAAGTAATTGAATGTTAATTTTAAATAGCTCGTCATAAAGATCTAATTGGTCAGTTGGAACGATTAAAAGAAGATTATGCAAAAGTTAAAGACGAAAAACTGGCCGCAGAGAAAGAACTGGCTGAAGTCCTTGCTGAAAAGAAATTGGACAGGGACAAAAAGTTAAGAAGACGTGAAAGGTTGAAAAGGAAGATAGCATCTCGTGAAGCGGATATAGGTATTTTTAAAAATGAAATATGAAATATAATATGACTATATCTAAGTTTGTTGTGACATTACTACCATTGGTAGTAAAGTAAAGTTTGGATAAACTTTTTTAATTAAAAGAACTGATGTCATGATAGCATTTGGCCTAAGACACAGTTTTACTGTGTTTTAAGCCAAATGCTAAAACAGTATCTCAATTTTTTTTAAATTATTAAACACTATATTATTACGGATCTTTTAAAGTTATTTATTGTTATTATTACTCGAATTTTTATATTTTTCGTTATTTAGCTTATTTTAAATTACGTTCCATATGGTTATCATTTATTTTCAACGTAAACAATTATAGAATTTTGAGTCTAAAAGGCTGCCACAATTCTATTGGAAATATCGATAATTATAAATAAATACCATATAAAATTGATTTTTCTCTCTTTTTTGTAGTTGTATCTGAAAATGCCCTTGAGAACCTGAAAAGAATAGTTTCAAATGTTAAACTCTTCATGGAGCATTATGCAATTGGTTTGGGTGGGTATGAGGATGCTGATTCGAAGACAACTCTGTCAATGGTTTATTTCAGTAAAATCAATCCAAGTGATCCTAAAATGAAGTATTTCATTATCTTTTCGCGGTTAAGGCTAACTTCTGGAGGTGCAAACTTTGAAGGTAAGATAACAGAGGGGAATTAATGTATTATGAATTTCTTCTCTCTAGTTACATACATCTCTTGTCCTACAATCTTCGTTACAATTTATTGTAAATTACGTAAACTTATTTAAGAGTGAATTCACAAACGTTAATACAAAATTGTCACTACAAATGTAAGTATGTCAGTTTTGAGGTGCTTGTATAGTTATTGTAGTTTCATTATCATTATTTTGCTATGCTATAAGAATTTACTTTTTAGTTAAAAAAAGTTTTAGTTACAATTTGTCTAAAGTCTAAAGACAGTATAATGTGTATCAGCTGTGATTGTGGTTGTATTTTTGCTGATTGAGACATTTTTATTGCAGTACTGAGGATTGAGCCTCCTTTTCCTCAATTTGAGGTTCTGAAAACTGAAATGAACGAGAAACAAAATTTAGTTGAAGTAATGGCCCAGTGTTTGGAGCATTGGAAGAAAATGATTGTATAAGATCCGAAGAATCAGTGTTAAGATGATTAGGCAGTTTGATGCTTAGTATGTCATTGATTTCTTGGATCAGTATTAGTGTATTGTCCCGCATAGTCATGTTGTGAATCTATGAACGTAAATCATCGTGTAAGTTATTGCCAAATATTAATCATGTCCTCTTGGTGACGCCTTGTCATGTACAAAATATTATTTTTCTGTTTCGAATGCAAGTTGTGTTAAAACTTGAGCGAATGTGCAATGCCAATGTTTATCATTACCTTGCCCTGTGTATCACACAGTTGGCATTTATTTTCTATTAAGTTATAGCTTATGTAAACCAAGTAAATAAGCTCTAAGTGTAAAAATAATTTTTGAAAACGTATATTTTCTAATAAAGGCTATCAAAATTCACAATAATAATAATCTAACCAACAGACTGTATTTAGTTATTTTGCAAAAATGCCCTTTTTAAAATCCACGGCCGTTTGTAATCTACAATGGAAGAAAAACGAAGAATTGTCTAAACGTAATGGCTATCGTAGAGCAATGTTTGGCAATTCTCATAAAGAAAAGTTTACTGGTTGGTTTTTGAACGACATGAAGCATGGTAAAGGAATGCAGACTTATGAAGATGGAACATTTTACGAAGGGGAATGGTCCAAAAACCAAAGACACGGTTACGGCTACCTAGCCATTAAATGTCCGAAAAACTCAAGAATTAAACGTATTTACACTGGACTCTGGGCTGACGATAAACCATCAGGTTACGGCATCAAGGCATTTCCAGATGGAGGAGTTTACAAAGGAGAATTTATGGGAGGAAAGAGACACGGTGTTGGTCACATGTATTACCCTGATGGGCATGTGTACACTGGAATGTGGACAAATGATGTACGTGATGGTGTCGGTCGCCACGTTAATTCTATTACTGGAAGTTTCTACGAAGGAAGCTTCAAGAAAGGTTCTACTTTTATTTGACTTAGTAATTTAATCAATTATTAGGATAGGAGATAAAAATTATAGTAATAATACAAAATTTCCTAATAGACACGAAGTGTGGACTTGGAAGATACTACCATTTCTTAACGGGTCAGATGCAAGAAGGGGTCTGGTACTTGGATCAACCTCCAATTTCAGTAATGATAGATGATCAAAAGCGACGACCCATTGCTCCAAAAATGACAAAATATGAAATTCCTTCTTTGACAATATTACGATCTCCAAAGGATGTCTATCTAGAAAGAGCTCAAGAGACAATGAAACTTGTTGCAGACTACTAATTTTCTATTTCCTACTGCCTATTGTACTGTATGATCCAAATTTTCTGTATAAATCATTTCTTCTGAATTCATTCCTGTGTATTGTTATTGTAATGTATGGAAAGTATGGACATTGACTTGAACAAAATAATTATAAGTAATACTACAGTATCAGAATTACTGTAATAATATTATCAAGCTTAATTGCTATTGACGTGACTGAAAAGTTTAAAATTATTGCAGCCATAACATTTTCGCATTTAGTGTGGTCTCTAAAATAGAAAAATCAAAACTAGGTAAAGTATTAACCAAGTTGCAGATAATTACCGTACACCCATTCGCATTCCCATTGCATGTCAGAGCAGAAGATACACATCAAAATATTTTATTGCATTTGTAAATAACCTATTTAGTAAACATTATCCATGCCTGTTATGAAAAATTTCCATTCAAGCAGTAGGTATATAGGGTATTGAATAGAAAATAGTTGCGATCATCTTGTCGGTGATTACTAATTGTAAGCATGAAGCAAATTTATTGGAATTTAGATTCAATCAGGGTATTCTTGCTGCAGTTATGCATTTGTCACAATGTGCATTCTTGTTATTCCCCTATTGCGTAATATTCATGATATCCATTAAGGATTTTCATTACTTTCTGTCACGAATACTGTAATAAGCATGTATATTACAGCATTACAGGTGGATAATTAACTTGTTAGTCTGTGAGAATCTACCAGTATAGATTTAAGAAATAGATACGGTATGACATGTACAACTATGTACATGTACAACTCATCCTCGCAAATGAAACATTTTAATTATGGTAGTGTGTCAGAATGTGCTTACAAATTATCTCATAAATCACCAACAAACATGATATTACTCTAAGAGTGTCGGTTTATAGAATATATGCAATGCTGTGATCAATTAAGTAAACATGTTACATAATGCAATGTGATTTAATATTATTAATTGGAAGTATGTACTTCTACATTTTATTTGTCATCCATATTAAGTTTTTGCACATGAAAGACATAAATTTAAAACAGTTATGTCAGTCGCTATTATTTTTTTCATTTTCAATGGTAGCATTTTTCACCAACTCATGCTACATTTTGTCTGCGTCTGCAGTTTTTATAGCCTGAAAAAATTCACGAACGAAATATCCTGAAGGGATTCACGAATTAGTAATTAATTATTACAAGCACCCTCATGTATCTCTTAATCATAGTTGCTGTATCAGCATCTCGCAGATATAATTATGTGACAAAAAAGTTTGTGGATTTTTTGTTTACTACGCGTTAACCACATTCAAAGCTTCTTACAAAAGTACAAGCCACAAGTAGCGTATGACATTGAGTATCTCAATCTTGGCACTGTAGTGCAAAAACCTCTGAAGGTAATTTGGTTGCGTGCAGCACATAAGTAAAGTACCTATGTATACTTACACTTTTACTGGATAAACATCATGGATCATATTTTTCATGAGTGTACTTTTCTTTAGGAACCTACTGGTATTTTGCAATTATATATTATTCCACAGCACCTTTACCGCATGTAACAAAAACGTTTATACTTAACATGTAATTTTTACTGCAATTTTTTGCATGAATACTACTTTGAGAATTTGAAAGTCACTATGCGCGTGAAGATGAGTGTGAGACTGAAAAGTATCAAAGTTTCGAATCAAGTAGTTAGTTTGCATTTACATGTTTACATCTCGTGCTCTTTACATTTGCTTTCCTTCATTCATTCATCATTCCTTATAACACATAAGTAGGTAGCAGTAGAAAAGCTGATTGCTATGCTTTATTAGCAATTTAGATGCATAGTCTGGGATTTTCCAGAACTCTTTATGCAAACTTCATATACTAATAGCGTAATAGGTACATATTTAGTAGTAATACCCATATAATGTTCATCTTGAAGAAAATTATGTAATATATGTAACTACAGATACTCTAGGGACAGGACTCCTTGTTAATCAGCGGACAGCTTGTTATGGTATGTATTAGTAGAAGCAGGATGAATTATTTAAGTATTTTTCAAGCAGAAGCACATTTTTATGAACTTTCTTGCAATTCAGGTTTGTGTGCCTAGAGAAATGAAATTATTGATTATAATAAGGACACGCATGATTAAAATTATATTCTCCTATGATGATTTAAAAATGTTTGCAGTAGGTATGCAAAGCATTGCATTATACCTACTATTAAATTGTCAGATATAAGGTTAAAAAATAAGTTTTTTTACAAAAATGATTATTTACATAGATAAATTCTTGAGAAAATGTTCTGAAATGTTCAGCAATACGAAATATCCTCTCTAGGGTACCTCATGCTTCATCCTATTTCATGGTGTAGTCTGAAATTCCATGCTTGCTAAACTATGTCACATATCAGGGTTGCTCTATCTGTCTGGAGTACCTACTCGAAATTATGATTTCAGTATCAGCACAGAAAAGAAAATGTTTAGAATGCAATGACAGTTTAATACATGATATAATTCTTTTATTTGAGAAATGATTACCTATATAACTTTGCTTATACAAGTTCCGATGTACATGCTGTGTTCTATTTTTATTGTTTTTTTCGCTTACATACAGCGTATCGCAATTTGTATTTATATATACTTAACTAGCCTTACGCTAAAAAACCGCAAGTTAATCAATTGCATATTGATGAAAAGAAATGCGTACCGTTGTGTACTTTACTTGCATTTGGACTTGTGTGTGTTATTACTGTTTTACTACGAGATGCTGTTTAATGTGGGCCTGGCTTGGTCAATGAGCATGTAGTACAGTTTTGTTTGTTGTCAAATGGGATTTGTAGTAAATTACGGTTTTTGAATGGTTTTCATACAATAATAAGTTAAACCAACCATTTTTTGGCTCTTGATTTACAATTACTACTATACAACTCAGTTTTATTCTTGGATTTCGTTACAGTAAATCCCAACTACCTATTTAGATTTAAACGCATGCAATCACTATGTAAAAAGTGCATTTAATAATATATTTATACCATGCAATTAAGGAATTGTAAACTTTAACTAACAAGAAAAGTAAAAACAAAGCAATGAGAAGAATGAATGAATTGCCAACAGCATTCTTACGGATTGCATTATTATTTTTATCGTTGTGCACGCAGAATTCATACTTAATACTTAAGAATGCATACCAGAGATGAAAAGATTGTGTTTATGCATTTTTGCTTTTAAGTAATGAGTTGCCTATCCATTCCTTTCTTAAGCGTCTTCTATATACGTTCGTATTACATAGCGAGAGTTTGCAAGCAAATAAATAACTATTCTTTTCTACTTGGGAGTTTAAACTCTTTTGCATTTCAATGCATATCCTTTTTATCTCAGTTAGATTGAGGAAGAGGAAAAATAATGGAATCTAATGGGCCTTTGCGGTAAGAGGATAAGAAGAACTGCTAATGAGATGTTAAAAGCAATGTGTACTTAAGACTATGCCTATTTGCCTATATATACAGTTTGTACAGTATAAATATACTACCATTACATTATTAAGTATTTTTCCACACGGCCAATGCACCCACACATACAAACAATCAGATGCACACATGAATGCAAAATGTAAGGCAAACTTTGTAATCCATATCTACAGTATAGTATAAATACTTAGATGCACATTCTTAATACATGTTATATCTCTCATCCTAAATACAAATTAGTTTTATTGTTTTTTCAACTTGCCGACTAAACTTAATCTTGAGATCCGTTTGCTCTTACACGTAAGTGAAGAGTCAAGATTGAAACGCTATAATAATAATTATGATGCATTTCAAATGCCTAAATCACGTAAATTTGCTAATGGAGAACTGAAGTAATATGCTAATTTATTTTTTTAACCGTTTTTAATGGAGTTGACATACTACCATTGATATATTATACAGATACTATACGGCCTTTATTATACCTATAGCTATACTGCGGCGGAATATACATCTACATAGGTCAAACGTATGAACGTGTATTTGTCCAATTGTATTTAGGTTACTAATTTCAATTGCTTTGAAATTGGAAAAATGAAACTGGTCACTGCCAGATATTCAAACTTCAGTAAATGTAACAATTCACTGGAATAAACAAATTGAAGATTCAAAGACAAAATGTAATTTGGTTTTTAATGATTTGGTTAAGTTACAGGCATTTGGAATCCTAAGCTTCGCATGGAATCATTCATAAGCCTTAGCAATGAAAATCAGTATTCTCTCTTTTAGTTATTTATAAGTGTACATATTGCATGGTACAACACAAGTGGACTAATGCTTTATTATTATGTGATGATATATGAGCTGAGAGTCTCTGTACTTGCAGTTTTTGTTTAAATGATGTCTAGTGTCTATATACTAGTTGAATTTGTTGGAAACTTGGAATTCAATATTTTATTACGACCGTGAGTTTTAATATTGACATTAGTATCTAATTATTATGTACTGAACTAGTAATTTAAGATGGTAATAAATAAAAGAATGTCTGTTTGCGGTTATTTTTCCATAAACCTAAAAGTGTAATGTGCATAGAAATTGCTACAGCTATGCATTATTGCTACAATAGTACAGTTTGTTAAAAGCAAATTCAGTGTACTCGGTATATACATATATGTATAGTTGTGCTTGTGGTGTAAAGCGTAGGCCTATTAGAAAAGGTATGCAAATTGTGTAGAAGTTTATGATTTTGGGAGTTCTGAAACCTGTAAAAAGCTTGTAACTATCTACCTATTATAAATTACACCTAAGCGTAGAAAATTAAACCGATTATCTGTAGCATTTCAGATGGGAAGCTGAAATAACATTGTTGTGACGGCCAAAGGCACAAATCAACCTTGACTTTTTACGTAGGCAGGCTATAATAATAAATTTGACGTTTTCCTATGGTGAAGTATTATTGCAAAAAGGAACATGCAGGCGAAACCGGCCAGCGAATTAAAATAACTGAAGTGGACAGTTTCAGACAGAACTGATAGTGAGTTTGTGTGTTGGTGGTGTTATATTGGTAGCATCTATGTACATTTTTATTTTTATTTACATATGTCTACTTGTAACATTCCTACACATTGTTGTTTCTGCATGGTACTTGTACTTTGTCCACGAGTTGTTTTACTTAAGCCCTAAAAGAGATTCCTAGCACAAAGGAAACTCATGATCTTAAAAATAGCAGATAAATAATGCAGTGTACAAGCTGCAGAGCAAGATTTCACGTAATGACAGATAATGCAATTACCGCACATATATAGAAGCACAAAACTCATTGCAATTTTTCATCACGACCCAAGATGACAAAAGAAAAACGTTATAAAGATTTGGCGGCGATTTCTGCCTGTGAAGAATGAAATGACGCAATGAAAATAATGGAAAACAAAACAACCCACGAAGAAGACGATATATCCTCTTCCTTCATGATTTCTGGTGTACTTAACTTAAGAAGGAACCGAAGGAATGAGAGTGCACATGAAAAGTTAAATAGCGGAGAAAATAAATGCATTTAAATTACAGCTACCCAAAACTACCTGCTAGCTACAACAACATAAGTCCTATCCTTGTTTAACGAAAGTTTTTAGGCAAAATAAATTTGCAATAATAACATGTAACGTGTAAGACGTGTACATAGTAAAGTAAAACTCAAAACATGACTAGACCAAAACCGGGATCTTGAAGTATAGTAATCTTTAAAATGGAAATGATTTTTTCCATTTATTATCCCTGTTCATTGAACAGTCAAACAGAAATGCGTCGTAAAAAAGAATCCTACTATCAAGTCGAGCGACAACAATGAGTCTATCAAAACTCTCCACATGAACCTTAAGTTGGTAAGTCTGCCCTTGTCATGTTGGAATTTCAAAAAATATTTTCTCGTTCTTCCAATCACATACAGATATTATTTGTATACAATCCATACGGTTTTTCCTCTGTTCTCTTTACACTTACACACATAGGAATACGAATAGCGGACACAGAAAACAACAACGCAACGGTCTGAAAAGCTCCTGGCGATTTGAAGCCGTAGAAAATGTGAAATGGTGATGATATGAATCCTACAGACGAAATTCCATCTCACATATTGCCTTGCCCTGCCTTAGTTTCCATTTCGGCTTTTTGTCAAACAACCACACACACTAAACTCTTTAACATAATCCCAAACACAGAATTGCTCTCTATATAAAAGCAATAAGTTTTCTTGTGATTTCATTTCATTCATTCTCTGCTTTGAATTTCAACATGTAAAAATGTGACTAACAAATACATGTATAGCTTTTGTATCTATAGGTGTATGTGTGTATTGTGTCTAAGTCTACTAGCACTGTATGTATCACACTTTTCATTTTATGTCGGCTGAGATGATTATTACAGAGACGGATGGCTCAAAGATTTTATATCCTTGTTAAATCCTGACACTTATTACACATAGTGACATTTAATGAGTTCAGATACCTGCGTATTGTATCTATGCAGATGAATACACGTTAAATACTATATAGGTACATATATAATAAGCTTTGAACTAATTTCCCTATCCGCCTATGCTCAACATCCATGCATGCAGACAAAGAGTGAATGCATTTATAAAGTAGCATTGATGAAATGCGTTCTTCGCCTACTTGACTTGCTCTACTGCAAAAATTCCGAGAAGCGGAGGGCATTTCTTTTCTTTCTCTGATTCTTTATTGCTTCAATAGTTCATCTACACAGGTACATGTAAGATACTTACTCTCTGTAAGAAATAATACACTCAGACCGTGCACATGGTAAAGTACACTTTTTAATCATCTTCTCTCTCTCTCTCTCTGTCTGAGAAAAAGTTGTATTGGGGGTACTGTTGATTTGATGAGAGGAAGATGAGAAAATAGCAAATACTTGATAGAAATGATGAATCTTTCAAAATTGCATTTGGTATTATTATTATTGTAAATAGTAATTGGTAAAAACAAATTGTTGTTCTTGTTAGTTTTTCCATGCGATTCTCTTTTATGTGTATACAAATAAGTGTTTCATGTTCCTATTACAATTTCCTTTGCAAGAAATCGTTTCGACTTCTTTGATTGTGTTTTTATTTTTTATCCGCTACGCACATACATAAAGCCAACTTTTACCTTGCAGCAACGGCTACAAATGAAAACGACTTACCTGATTATATTTTACAATGAATAAAATTATAAAGGTTCTATTAAAATGTGCTACCTATACATACATACCTTTAATCTTTAAGTGTTTAAAAATTCAACGATGCCTTGGGTACGTAAGTACGTAGCGTTTAGTTTACCTGGTATACTTATGTCGATCATTAGTGATTTGGTCGTCCGTTTCATTGAACCGCGTGTCAGTTATAATGTAGGCGGTGGGCACTGAAGATATTTATTTTACTATGTGTTATGGTTATGGTATAGCTTTAGAATTTTAGTATTTAATTTACAGTAGCTCCTTGTTATTTGCGGCAGGTATTTTGTTAATGTTAAGTAAGTGGTACGTTCAACTAGAACTTGATGTGAAATTTCTCGTAATTAAAGATTTTTAGATGAGCAAGAAGATCTAATGAGTTAAGTAAGCTGCTTTTTGACTTTGTGGCATCATTATAGAGATAAGTTGAGATTTTTAATATGAGAATTTATACTCTAGAAGAACGTGGTATATCCATCTGTCAGCGGGCCGCAGCCGACTCAGCCAATTAATTAAAAGTACCACATTTAATTTTATTCTTTAGACATTTTAATGTAGTCAGTGTCAGAAAGGAGTTTAGTGCTTAGGTATACGCTATGCTGTTCTAAATTACACGTTTTACTACTACTCTGATTCTATTTAACATGAAATATTATGTGAAAACGACGTAAGCAGAGTCAAAGCAGTTATTAACCTTTAACTTTAATTAAAACAGTCGTGCAATTAACTACTGTAATGAAAAATTTCAATATGTAACAATAAGATACATCTACAGCCTTTAGGTATTCATAAAACTGTTTACTTGACAAATTGCAATATTAATCTTCGACAGAAAAATTGCTTAGTGCGCTAATTTTCTATTGAATCTGCTGTAAAAATTGTAATTGCATTTATCCCAGTGTAGTAGGATATAAGTATACCTACCCACTTACCCACTGCGCCAACAG
>JABASD010001962.1:0-31963 GCA_019776165.1 Pogonognathellus flavescens
AAGGGGTGCGCGTTGTTCTTCTCGTTAAGCGTTATAACTGTTAAGCGTTATAAATGAAACAGCGGATACTTTGCTGACTGCGAACCCCTACTAGCAAAGTAGAAATTACTGGTAATTATTATTGTGAGACATGCAAAATATTATTACGCTTCTATATACGCTCATCATTTCCGCATCATGATTATTCATGAATTACTGTTAATTAGTGTAGTAATGAAATACAATGAGACTTTATCTTTTCATTCGTAATCTGAGAGTGACGTAAACAGTTCAGACAGATGGAAACATTCGAAGTTATCATTAGCATTGTGCTAATTGCCTTTGAAATAACTAGCTCATTCATAAGACTCATTGTACTGTATAATGACTGTTTGATCTTAAATCTATATTTATGTTTACATGTGAAATGGGAAAAGGAGGAGGAGTTCTAGTTAGTGTGCTCTATTTATTTAGAATGAGATGTGAACAGTGCAGTCTTATGTGACTGTCAATGTTTCAAAGAATTTTTCGTTTGAATGAGAATGAGGGTTGCTATTATTTCTGCATCCGTACGTACAGCAAATATCTTTTGAATTGATTAACGATATTTTTTGTTTGTGGTTTACAGGAGGGGAAGATATGTCTGAATGGATGAATGCAAAATTAAGAGACATAGTTGCTGTTGAAATACCACATAATGATGATAGCGAAAATAAATCAAGTTCACGATGTTGCTTCAATCCCCTGAATAAGGAAAAATATGTCCCAACTCAATCGCTTATTGTGCATTATGCTCAAAGGAAGAAAGACTCAGAAGATTGGCGTGTGATGAAACTGCACATGGCTCATGAAGATTCTACGGTGCTCAATAATTGGCAATCTGCTATTCAATCTGCGCTTAATGGTTCGCATATTTTATTGTCTTACAAAGAGTTCCTAGAAAAAATTCAATGTGAAAATATATGCTTTATGTAAGGAGACTGAATATTTCTGCATCGTTTAACAGAATTGAAATATCGACCGAAAAATCTACTATTTTTTGTAAATCCGTACGGTGGAAAGCGAAAAGCAGTTTCTATATTTGAGCATCAGGTGAAACCAATTCTTCAAGTCAGTGGCGTGAAATGGACGGAGGTGAAAACCCAGAGACGCAATCACGCCACGGAGTGTCTGTCGTCCATGAGTCAAACCAAACTTTTAGAGTACGACGTAGTTGTTGCAGTCGGTGGGGATGGAACTATGTGTGAAGTGGTGAGCTTTCTTAATTACTTTCTGCGGTTTCAAAACTTTTGCAAGATTTTTGCATAAATGTGCCATTTATGCATACATGCGCATATTTTGGAAATCAAGCTCCATAAATATTTCCTTTTTCTTTTCTGCTGAAAATTGCCATGAATATTTTTTTCATTTCTGATTTAACATTTAGGTTAGTGGGTTACTTACACGAGGATTTTCATCTTCTGCTTCGCTGGAAGAGAGTGATTTGAAAGCTGCTGATTTGCCCGTAGCTGTAATACCCGCAGGATCAAGCAATGCTTTAGCTCATACACTGCATGGAACAGGGGATCCTAAGACTGCGGCAATTCATATCATTCTTGGAGGAACGCTTCCACTGGATGTTGGCGCTATTCACACACATTCTGGAATTAGTAGATTTATCGTTGGCCAAATGTCCTATGGGCATTTAGCGGACACGATGCTTTACTCTGAAAAGCTACGCTGGATGGGACCTAAAAGATATGACTACGCGGGTAAATTTTATTCCATGTTATATCAAATCTTTCCGAGTGGTTTGTGAAGAATAACAAAGTGTCATCTTTGAAATTCGGTGTGACAGACAAAAAAGCGACGAAGCTATGTTTGTACTATAATTGGATTGTTAAATACAGGACTGCGTAAGTTTTTGGGACATGCGACATACGAAGGCAGTGTGGACATGAGGGTAGCTGTGGACGACTACCATAAAATTCCTACACAGTGTGCGGGAGGTAACGGCTGTGAAGACTGTACCGTTGCTTCAAAATGTGATAGACCTGCTGGAGAATGGAAAAGAGTGGAAGGTCGTTTTCTGGGAATATCTGGAGCCAACATTAGTTGCCGGTGCGCACTCTCTCCGCTCGGAATAGCTCCGTTTGCCCATCTTTCTGATGGTCATATTGATCTGATTCTTATAAGAAAAGCTTCCCGGCTCAACCATCTGCGTTACTTACTTAGACTTGGAGGAGACAGTCGCAGAGCGGTAATTGACTCATCCTTTGACTTTTCGCGATTTTAATTTGTCATGAAATTTGAACGAAATCCTTTCATTTGTGTCAGTTTGCCTTGCCGTTCGTGGAGCGTTATCGTGTCGACGAGTTTGTATTCACGCCCATGCAATGTTGCGGTTCAACACTTGGGATTGAGTCTACCGGAGGAATCACATCTGTGGATGGAAGTTCGTCCTCAATCTTTGCATGCGGATGCGATGCCAGGCAGCAGAAAAAGAATCACAGTCTGTGGAATTGTGATGGAGAATTATTTTATCAACCTTCTGTCCGCGTTTCAGTTCACAAAAATCTGATTCGCATCATGGCCCGAACTCAAGGAGATGTCCATGTAACGTTGCATCAAAATAGCATGCCACCAGCATTTCTAACTCCTGAGTTACCCCGAAGTGTTAGTAATGAATCAAATACAAATAGTTCCAACTCAAATGTTAGTCAACTATTGGAAAGTCCTGCAAGCGAGATTACAATTCTCCATCCATAAACACAGACATAAATAGAAAGAAGAAAATTGTACGTGATACACAAGCAGTAATTAGTGGAAAGAGCGACTCTCATCCGAACCAATTATCTGGCAGTATTTCAGTATTCCTACATTATAATAACTAATATAACTACAACCTAAAATACAGAACTCAGAGTGTCGAAATATTAGGAGTGACATGTTTAGTTATACAAGCTTGACAATAGAGACTCTAAGTTTTTTATTCGTATTAGTAGATCTCTCTGGTTTGGACTAGACGATTCTGTTTGTGTTTTAACAGTATAGTAGAATACCCTATGCGATTCGTAATAATTAATAACAATCATTTCGGTTAAAATTGTCAAAAATCCACAGGTTGTGATTTTTTTATGAGCCAAATATAAGCTCCTAACAAAAGCTCAGGTGGGTGAATAACCTGGTGTATATCGTAATTTATAATCTGCCACTCTGCAATTATTCTTTTAACAACAACATCAATTAGTATTGTTTCTATCGCGAATAACAATCATTGCTTTATCAATGTCTTTTGGTGCAATAGTATTTGTAGTTTTTAGTGCTTCATCCCTAATGTATTAATTAGTATTTTAGTACCTACGTTAAATTATACTCAAACGATAATATATTGTAGTATTAGATCATAGAACGTCTGCGCCATTTGAAAGAACTATAATGGTTGTGCTAAAACTAGTGCAGCTGTACAAAGTATATGTACATGATTTTTATTTCCTGTAGTTAGATTTCACGCATTATTTTTTAAATTCATATTACTACTTAATTTTCAGCCTTAATAGTCAGCTAGAAGAGATTTGTCATTTATTTCTGATTTCTGTCATACAATAATGGTAGCCGTAATAGACTCAGAATTCTACTTAACTTTCCTACGCTTGTAGCACGCAGATCATTCGTAAAATGCTTAAACTTATAATGAACTTCAATTTTTTGCATTTCCGTTGATTTAAACACAGTCCATAATGCAAATAGCACTATATAGTGTAATAAGTGAGGTAATTCGACCATCAACTGTAAAATCTACTATGAACGAAAATTGGCAACTTTTTGTATATTACTAACTATCTATACTTAAGGAGAAGTATACAAAAGCTCATCGTAAAAATATACACACTTGTAGTTATCAAAGTACCAATTAATATTATGTATAGTGGTTAATTGCAACACTTCCAATTTACTGATACTTTTTCCACATTGACTAGTGATAGTGAGTGACTATACTGCACGCTTACGAAAGTAGTTAGACATATTAATTATATTGTAACTATTCCGCATATTATTATGATACAATTCAATACATCCACGCAAAATAGGTTTCAAATATTGTTACATTATTATCAGACAAAATATTTTACATTTCCGGACCGATTTCAACATTTTAGTTGATGCTAAGCAGACAGACATAATAAGTTTATACTACCCCTTTGAAAGAGACTGAACTTAAAACAAATTTTGGATTAATCTTTTTGAAGGTTTTGCAATCATGTTGAACTCTTAGAAATACTACTATACATACATCAAAATATGCATGTGCCTCATAAGTGATAAATCAAACTCAACTTGTCAAATTGATATGATGTATTTCATAGAATGATGTGATGTTCAATTAGTGATAATGATAATTGTTGATGAATGGACAATATTTACTGTATACTTTTGAAAGCTTTTTGCATTCTGTATTACGGTAAATACAATTTGTTAAGTTTACGAGGTTTGTCATTCCAGGCAGCGCCTGTTAAGTATTCAATGTGCAAGAAAACTTAAAGCAAAAGAAAGGCGAATATTAAGCCGTACCATAAATATACTTACATTATTATTTTGTATTAGATAATAAAATGGCAAAGCCAATGAGACACTGGTAAGTTGATTTGCGGATATTTTTTTCAATAAACATTAAAACAGTATAATTATAATGTACTATACACAATGTTTCCGAAGGCTTCGATTCGAAGAAGCATTGGATAAACTCGGTTTGAATCTACATGAATGAAATGTTTGAATTTGTAAATTATCGTTTTCAACAGAAAATTAACTGGTTGTACACTAGGAATAATTGTGGTAAAACAATTACTAGTATGTGTGTGTTGAATCACTTTGTATTGATTGGTAATAAATCAAATTAATGTTTACAATATAAAATCATTTTTCACTTTGCAATATAAACTCATTTTTTACAATGGTTGCAATATAAACTCATCGAAATTTATAATTTGAACATCTTTAAAAGCTAATTTTAATAAAGCATCTTTGCCAATTCATTAAAATATGTCGTTTTGATCGAGATTGAAATAAGCTTACATGTAGCTTTCGCAACAAGAATGTGGTCAACAGCATCTGTAAAACTTTCCCGTATAAAGTGAGATTTATCTGCAGGAATTTTATCACAGTCGCCTTCAAAGTAGTTTCCTGTCTTATGACTCCAATTAATCCTACTTCCATAGCACCCACATCGTCCGTGACGTTCTATATAGCGTTATAAGAATGGAACCTTCAAATACATTATTCCGATTAATATTATTAATTTACTCTGGTGATAACTTACGTCTTCAAGCATCAGACTTCCTGAGGGCAACTGCAGTTAAGCTCTCTTAATGCTGATGAGAAAAAATCTCCAATAGGCTTGCCAATGACTGTGACTTTTTCTCCCGTCTAGCAAAACCACGAAATGCCCAGGTCCCAAAGCAAGACCGTCTTTGTAAAAACTTGCCTTCTTGCGCTGCTACAATTTTTGCACCCTGAAGAATGTGACTGATTGAAAAGAACAATAAGAGTGATGATTAAATTATTACAATACATTATTAAAATCCATTTTATTTTAATGGCGAAATGACGACGGAACATACCTAAAAGCTTTGTTAAGATTTTCATTATTAAATTCAGTAGGCGCTAGTCCAACGACGACAACATCTGGATTTTTATCATCCGTCATTATCTTCATCCACAAAAGTTTATTTTTCAAGATCTTTGATTAGTAAATTAGCTTTCAAATCTGAAAAACAAGGGAAAGAAGTTGCAATGTCGAAATGACCCCGAATGTGAGTAAATTGAATATCAAACTGACGATAAAATATAGCATTGGATAGAAATATTACGTAAATACATAAAATGTCAATTAAGACTTACGGTAAAGTACGTTTACTATTGCTTTCTAAATAATCTGCACGTGATGAAAATTTCCTCAGCGTCAAGATCAAATCAAATTCATACAAAATCCTTTAACTTTTTTAGATAGGTACCTCCGTAGTATTATTTGTAGCAGTAGTAGTACTTCACCTTCACTCCTACAATTCATAGTGAAATTAGAAATTAAAAGTAAATATGAATGATTGTTTAAATAGAAAAATAAAAAGTGTAATAATTGTGGTTTAACTATGCTGAAAAACAAAATGAATGAAAAATTAACCTTCTGAGACTATTAATTGCACCAGGAGCCGCTGATTCATTTTCCATGTGCAAAGTTCCACTTAGGTCAATTAATACAGTACTTTTACTGCAAAATGAATCCTTGTATTTATTGCGTACTGATTGCCAATGCCAAAAAGACAAATCATTATCGTCCCTGTTAGAGCTCATGTTACTATTGACTGATGAAGCCAGAGTGCCGGTTTGGCCTGCATACGACACCCTTGTATAGATTTTGTGAAATGATAAATATTTACGTATAAAATATCTCAATACTTGAAACGTTCAAAATAAAATTACTGTAGAACGTAACAATAAAACTGTACGATGTCAACTATTATAACAACTATGGAAAGTAAGGTAATAAGTTATTTGTGATTAACAAATTTAATTTTGAACAGACAAACTTGGCGTGTAGAAATCTATTGGCCAACGTGAAATCGCAGCACATGAGCATTCGGTTCAAACTTCGCCATAGCACTTTCAGTCGACTCGGGTAACATCAACGAAGTAGTGCTGCAATTTCCAAATTTGCTGAAGAAATTCTGAAAAACCTTCTCTAGTGTTGTGTATTTCAAAAACAAATTACAGGTACGGTTAAACTATTCGATGTTTATTGTTTTGTAGGCTAACTTTTATCAAATATGATTGTATTTCATTCACTATTCAACACTTTCAATTTCACACCTTCAACCTTATAACTATCAACATTAAAAGAAAATTGTCGTGCCACTTGATGTAACTAAAATAACTGTTAAATTATTCTATAATTGACAATTGCTTGCTTTTGTAACAAAGTGGCTTGATTTGACCATTCAATGTCACATTTTGCTAGCCAAAGTTGTCAACAATTGAAGATAACAAAGCTGAAATTACTGCTCATTTATCACTTACATATTATAATATTCACTTTCAAATTCCAAAGGATTCATGATTTAACTATTAGCAACTACGATCACCTTAGCTAAAAATTTGTTTTATTAACCTTGAGGTGTGTGACCCTTTTTACTGCTTAGTTAATGATGATTATTTTTTGAGGCCGAGCAATGAAAAGTATTTTGAATTTGAACTACCGGTGAAATAATGATGAATAAGTATTTACTTTCTAATCACGCATATAATATATTGTCAAAATTATTGCATTGGTAAAATTGGTAATGCTAAGTAAACTCCAGAATTACGAATTGTTTAGGCCTGTAGAAACAGAAGTAGTCTCATTCATATCATAAATGCACCTGGAATAATTTAAATTTGAATCTGATTCCAGGTACAATGGCTGGTGGAGAGGAAGCACAATTGAAAGGATTAAGTAAAACATTTAACTCAGTCACAATTACTGGTCGAGCAAATGTACGTTGTAGACAGTCTTAATTATTTTGTGTGTTTCCGCATTGGCTGGAATAATATTGAAATATTGTACTACTTTGACGATTCAAATTTACCAGTATTACATTGACGTTTTTTTCTTAAGGTTGCAAAAGCCACTTACGCAGCTGTTGCGGGCATTATTCTCCTGATGGCTTTGAAACCTAAGAAGAAGGCTGCTCCAGCTGCAAATTAAGAATGAGGAAACCTTTGTCCAGCTTATCCACATAATTTAATTTGTCATTTCGATACGTTTCACGCTGTGAACATGTAATAATCTGTATCCAATGTAAATGAAATAATACAGTAGTAATACGTTATTCTAGTAATTTATCGTATCATTTGTCTTAATTTCAATGAATCATCGTTTGAGTACCACACCAGTAAAAAATTATCATTGTAGGTGAACACAGTTGGTCAAAATAAAACTGTCCAGTACATCTCATTGCTATATGTCTTGTTTTCTGGTGTATTAGCAAAAACATTGTTACTGTTGCTTAAAATACATATAATATTATTATATCCGATTCCGATTCATCATTCACCTTTATCATCACAGTCACAGCATTTCAATCTCCGTTATATAACTCTTGGATCTCAATATTATTTTGTAGTTGTAGAAGTAGCCTGATTACTGAAAAATGATGCCCTCCTAATAATCTTAAAATCATCTGTGGAATTTCATTATGTATAGCTATTGTAGATGAAAATGGAAGTAGGTATAGATTAAAGGGTAAAAAAGCCCGTACTCCCTACGGGGGAGAGTTACCCCATATTGGGGGACTCAAAATATTAGTGTGAACAACAAGCAAAGTGATTCTACAACAATTGTTGGCATTTTTTGTGGGATAGCATTTTTTAGAATTAAATGTTATTAGAATAACTAGTCGATATAATACTAACACACTGCAGTGAATATTCATAGATAAACCATGAGGAGCCATAAAGTCATGTAGTCGACACTATAATATTTTATTGTGGCCAGTAGTTGTTTTTATCATGTCTGATATACCGAAGGGTTTATTCACTTGTTTGTCGCATACTATAAATGTAAATTCATGATAATGACAAGATCTATACGAATTACCTACGTACCATGTACATATCTGTAAATGTAAGTACATACAGGGAACGTGATTTCAGATAAATGCATGTGAAAAGGTATATATGGGTATAACATTGACATATTATATAATTATTATATAACAGTATAATAGTTTAACAAGTCAAGGTCAACCTCGTGATTAGAGTTCTGCTTACGATTCGTTGTTTAACTCTTTCAGCTACAGCACTTCAATCCATTCCATTCAAAGATACGTATACATGTGAGTTCCCACATTATCGGAGCTGCAGATTTCATTGTTAAATTGAAATTGTCATTTGGATTTGAAAAACAGCAACAATGAGATTTGTTCAATACGTGTTGAAGACTGCTCCAGGCTCTAGGCAAGTGGGAATACGTGTGGATTCGCATGTTATTAACATCAAACACATAAAACAAGATTTGCCCAGCAATCTTGTGGAACTACTGAACAATCATGCAGACTTTATGGAACAAGTTGAAAGGTAATTATTTTCATGACATTATTATACCCAATTTTATTATTTTTTATTTATATTTGGATTTTATAATGATAATAATTTTAATGTGTTTTCAGCATGAAGCTAGATGACTATAAAGAAAGAGTCACATTGGATGAGATTACACTTCTTGCCCCAGTGTCAAACCCAGACAAGGTCGTGTGTGTAGGAATGAACTACAAAGATCATTGCGAGGAGCAGAATGTGCCGGTTCCAGTTGAGCCTATATTGTTCAGCAAGTTTGCAAGCTCGATCACTGGTCCATACGAACCAATTCATTACCCCGATGTCACAAAAGTACTACCTATTTCATTTTAAAAGTTCGTCTGTTTTTCATAATGTATGTACTATGGAACCAAATTCTATGATTTCTTAACCACCTCAATATGATTTTTAGGAATTGGACTTTGAAGTTGAATTAGCTGTTGTTATCGGCAAGAAAGGAAAAAATATATCTGTTGAAAAGGCTTACGATTATATATTTGGCTACTGTGTGGCTCATGATGTAAGTGCACGAGATTGGCAACTTAAGAAAAACGGTGGGCAATGGCTGGTGGGAAAAACAATGGACGATTTTTGCCCAATTGGTCCGGAAATCGTCACCAAGTCAGAATTAAAAGATCCTCATAAATTGCCTATTAAGTACGATTCTTTAATCCTACTAAACTACATTACTATTCACACAAATGACTAAATTGTTTGTTAAGTAGATTGAAGTTGAGATAACTAATTCGGAAATGTCATGTATTCAGGTGTCGTGTGAACGGTGCATTAGAGCAGGATAGCAACACAAATCAAATGGTGCATGGAGTCGATGCGATTGTGGCTTATCTGTCAAAGTAATGCTACCTCTAATAGTTTTCACAAATGTTACGTAAAATGAACTTTATAGGTAAATGTTATAATGTAATTATAATTTGATTTGTTTTCTTTCTCTTTGCTCATTTATTATAGATTTTGTACTGTTCTTCCTGGTGACATCATTCTAACTGGAACACCACCAGGAGTGGGAGTCTTTCGACAACCCCCATTTTTTCTCAAGGTAAATAAAGTCTTTAATCATTCATTTATAATGTAATACCTTTCCATAAATTTTGACGAGCCTATTTCATGTTAGTAATCAGCATTGTGTCCCATACAAATTCAGTTAGTTATTTAAAGTAGATATTCTAAACGACAAGTGGGAAATAATGTGGTTTCATTAAAGTTATTTATCAATTTTATGATTTTCTAATACAGAACTGTATTAATGTTTCATTGCTGATTCTTAATATGACAATATTCTCTACTGAAATAAATTATTTAATGTGTAAAGCAAGTGAGTTAATAATAATTTACATAACAATTTAATGGCTTTCCAATAGAGAGGAGACGTCGTCGAATGTGAAATTGGTGGAATCGGAATCATCAAAAATAAAATCATATAAATATTGTCTCCCGAAAATTGGACTCTCATTGAATGTTCAATACTCCAAATCATGGCAATTTGAAAAATATATGAAAAATAAATACATCTTTCAGCTATAATAATTTCAACTTTAAACTTCAAAAACTTTCGTTTTTAAATAGCATTTCTTCAGCATTAAATATTCATTAACTTAGCATTTTTTCACACAAAGGCACTTTGAATGAAGTACTACGAACTGTAGTTAATTATTTCTTTCAAAAGTAATTCGGACATCATGACTGAAATCGATGCCTTCTAAATCCGAAATCCTTACATTTTCCATTATGAAAAATAAATTATTCATTAGCAATCTTATTTAATATTGTTCCATGACTTGAATATAGCTTCTGTTCTGGCTCATCGAAGAAGAAAACATGTTACATTCCTCAATTATACCTAAATTCCAGATTAGCGGACACTTTTTACGGTACCCTAGGTCTATAATTGTAAACTGGGGAAAATTCATTTGTAAATATTATGGTATGGTTATTAGTGACAATTTTTATCATACTTCA
Organism: Pogonognathellus flavescens; assembly: GCA_019776165.1. NCBI lineage: Eukaryota > Metazoa > Arthropoda > Collembola > Entomobryomorpha > Tomoceridae > Pogonognathellus > Pogonognathellus flavescens. Next base: position 11,047 of record JABASD010001962.1, read on the forward strand.
GGTTAGAAGTCCGTTAGAGCAGTTGTCCATTTTTGTTGTATCGTCGATAATTGATTAGGTATTATTAAATTAAAATGAAATGAAACACAAAGAAAGTTCACAGTGCGATCTAGCCCACAATTTTTTTTCGAAAGAAGACATCATAAGAATATAATTTTACTAGTTTAGCGCGCCTAAGAGTGCCCATGTGTTTTATGTAGTGTTGAAACTTTGTTATGAACAGGAATTATGAAATGAAAAAGCGTTATCTGGATTTTAATTTCTTAATTAATTTAATTTTTTTAGCTCTTGGTTAGCAATAATATTGAAACAATTTTTTTAATTTACAATGCACCATACATTTATTAATTGGTTTACTTTGAGTTTACATTCATAAGGAAGAGGTTACTTGTTGCGTTTTGCGAGACAAGGTATAATATTAAAATTAAAATCGTTTTGTGCCAGGTTGGCATCAGAGAGTGAAGTTGTAAATGAATTAGGCGTAGCGTTAGTAATGTAGACATAAATATATAATATTTTATTATTATAACTACCTGCCATTGTCATCATTAAGATTTTTCTTTTAAAGCTTATTGCACAAGTATAACATAATATTAATGCTTATGCAGCAGCGATTGGAGTATTCCCAAATAAACAGAGACACCATGATGCATGGAAGCTATACATAATGTTACTGTGAATCGTCGTTATTTTTAAACAAATCAACTTTGTAGTAATGTTGAAAGGGAATCATATCCTAGATATTTGAAAATCGCTTATTCGAGCTATAATGTATTATTTCATCGTTTCGTTGTGAATTGTAAGGTAGAAGAGGGTGTAAATAAAATTTCTTCATCGTCACTTACATGTATTTATCATTTTCATATATCTGATTCGTCACTCACTGCCCATAGACATACACTTCCTTCGATGCAAAATTTGATACGGCTAACATTGTTCCAGAATTGTTAATGAACCTTGCTCCGACAGGAACCATGTTGTGTATCCTTATTGAAGTTCTCATGGAAATCTGATATATAAATTTTTATCATATAATATGTATAGCAATTCTCATTAACTCACAATAAACTATAATATAAATTAAATATTGTATCAAATCTTAAACATATTCTGATTTTTGTATGAGCGGTTTATTATTTCCTACTTATGCAATTATGGAAGAGAAATTGAGACAATAAACTCGCAAGTAAAAAGAAACAGTTTTTAAACATACCATTGTAGTCTTGTTATCATACAGTTGCCAAATTCGAATTAAATCATCTTCAGCAATGGTGAGCAATAAGCCCGACATTTCAGCCAAGTCCATGGCCACAATCCACCGAGAATGTGCAAAAACTTTTCCTTGCAGCTTTCTCTTCTGCATATCGTACAGTCTCATCAGACCAGACCCGTACGAGGCAATAGCGTAATTTTTCCAAATGGTGCAACTTGTCACACACTCTTCAGTCCTTTAACAAACAAAACTGTTAAAATGTCTCATACATATATAAAAGTATTTTTACGACTGGTAGCAGCAGCACATTACAGCATCACAAGTTACTTTATGTCATAAACGTACTTGAAATACATGACAAATGACAACGAATACTGTTGCTGCTTTACTTAGGTATTTTCTAATTTTGAGATTGTACCTACTGTATCGTTCTGGTGTAGGATTGTTTCGTTCACTCGCAGCAATCTTTGTAGCTTGATCATGAAGCTAAATTCATGACAGAAAAGAGCCATAAAATAAAATTGCACTTACCTAGTTTTGAATGTCATCCCAGGGGTAATGTTGGTACTCCAGCATGACAGATTTCCGATAGCATCTCCTGAAACAAGAATTCCGTGTGACACGTGCATGTCCGTAATCGGGGCATGGTGAATCGCACGAATATCCAAGTCGGATACAGCACCACTGCTGTACTCAATCGTGAGAAGCTCTCCACGTTCATTCCCTACAGACATTATACAATATTATTGCCGAAGCAGACAGGCCATTTTTAGCCATAGATCAAACATCTAGCTAGATAATCTGTTGTTTTCCTGACAAGCTATCCTGGATGAGTTGCCACGTAACATCCCACGTCATATTGCACATTAAACCATTTCCAATGACCATTATTAGCGGCATGACATAACTTGTATTTTATTGGTATAGGTATGTCATGAAACTTTTAGCCTGTACGTATTCTAATACATAAAACCAAGGAATGAAACCATAATATTGTAAAATTCATAGTAATTAATAGTACCGTGCATTGTGCTAAATTAATTATTAACGTTATTAGTATTTTGCATTAAAAATCACCAATAAGAATTTTTCTGCCCATTGATGTAATAGCCCTGCCGAAATTACCCTCCTCAACGTGATAGTCAAATTTAACAGCAATTCTGACGCCATCCGAATTATAAAACTGGTATCCGCAATTAGTACTCAGAACAAGTAGGGTGTCATCACCCATAGCCACCCACGAACTCTGTAATTAAATTAAAATGTTTTAATAGCATTTACGAACTCATTGTCCTTATGCAATCAAGCATCATCTAACTAGGCCCCTTGTAGAGGAATTATCATCGTACAGATATGTGGTCAAGCCAACGTAATTACGCATTACTTTAATACCCTCTGCAGAATGCCACAAGAATGACAACTCCCACTCTCCGTGAAACCCGACTACTAAATTTCCGAGTTGAACATTTAACTTTGAGGCGCCTCTGCCTTTTATAGAGTTATGTAGTAAATAAAGAATGACAGTGGGAATGGTTGGTACATCCTTTGTGTTTTAATTGTGTCATCAGATGACCCACATATTGTTGATGAATAATAACTTCTGGTTATATTCACCGTGTAGTTTGTCATCAGATCAGTGTAAAATTCGTTGTGGAACCAAACTATCGTCCATGATATGGAACTGCTACTTATAAAGTTATCGTTGTGGCATTAGGCATTAACTATGGTTATGTTATGCGAGGACGTACCGAGAGGGGGGCACTGAGGGCACGTCCCCCCCAAATTCCGGGACAAGGGCAAAAATGTCTAAAAAATAGCAAAAACTTTTTCGCGTAGTGTCTTTTTGGCTTATTTTCACCTAAAATTGCCATAATTTTTTGCGCATTTATTGCGTGCCGCCACCAAATAGAAATCCGGGTACGCCCTTGATGTTATGTATGCGTAAAAATCGACTAAATGCTGTAGGTATTCAGCCTCATAGTTTTGTGTGCTTTAATTTTTATGACACTCTTAAAGTTAGCTGACTATGAAGAAGTTAAAAGTAATGCCAATATCAAAATAATGTTATGCAACACCCAGAAAATTGTATACCCTGGCCCTGAAGTTGCGCTTATATGTTAAAATAATCCTAAAGCAAAGATTTGCGATTTGAGGACATAAAATAGAATTTTATTGATACCTCCACGTTTATCTGCAATAAAAACTATCACACTGGTGTGATAAAGCTATAATGAAGTAGCTTATATTATTATAGTTCTATTCATTCTGGTCATCATTGTATGAGAATGATGACGCTTTTTGGAAAGTTACTTTGCATATAAAAATTAAATTACGCAATGATGTTCACTTGTGTTACACTGAATACAACTTTCATGCAAATAATAATGAGCTTGGAAGACATGAAAAATGAAATTTGGTGTACTTTCCTCGACTGTTTTACTTGTTTTAACGTTTATAGAGATATCAAATAAACAATCAAGCACACCATAGTGTAAAATATTAACTGTGTTCAACGCTATTATGAATATCAAGCAGTTTTGTGTTCTGCCAACTGAAATACTCACAAAAATGAAATTAGTTTGCAATTATTACCGCTATCAGCAAGTGTATTTTGTATTAGTATTTGAACATTGTTCATTATTAAGAATGTTCGGGCTAATGGTTATTAAAATAAAAACTTTCATTGATTTTTAAGGTCTTACGCATAGAATGTTAATGGGGCGTGAATTGCTGTCAGATCCTAGTCGAGTGGTTTGTTTGTGGTGAAACTGAAAGCTCTTATGCCATTCTCCGTTTATTTCGTAGTCGAGAAGAGCACCCTTATGAATAACACCAATACGACCGGAAACATTGTGAAGATCATCTTTGTCACCACTTTTGAGCAAAATTAAGTTTCGTGGCACTGCAGAAATTGAGTAATCCAACTGAATAGCCTCAACTGGTAAATACGGTGGCATTGAACCGATAACTTCAGTCTCATCTTGCATTGCGTTATTGGATTCTTTGTGCAAGGGCATTTTTGCTACTTCTTTATGTGTGAAGTATGTTGACTGGAAAAAACCATTTGAGCAGTCTGTTTAGATTTTGCAAAATAAATGGGAAAGTTATAAAAAGAACTGTTACAGAACATAAAGAAGTTCTGTTGTCATAAACACAACTGTTGTTTTTTATATCTTTGGATCTTTCAGTACAATTGTTTTCCAGACAGTTGGCTGATCGAAATTGAAATATTAGATGTCAATTGAAACACATTTTCTAACCAGTTTTATTATTGTTTTTTTTAACTTTTTCAAGCAATAGGAAACACAATGCACGATACTGCAGTTGCAGAATGTTTGTTTTTGACGGTAGTCATGAACAACTGGGACCTTACTGCACTGCACTGTAATATTGTACTCTTCCAGTTCCAGTCCGCAAGGAATTACCCGCTTATTCAAATCGTACTCTTAGGTATGTAGTAGGTAAGGAAATTAATGTATGAAGCAAAACGTGCCGAGGTAATAAAGGCTTGTCTCGGAACACTATTTCCAAAGCTTTTAAGATACATGTCCCAACTTAGATGTAGAATTTCATGCAATTACGCAATTATATTATACATGCGGCAGAACGCCATCATGCATAATTTAAGAGAAAATGTTCGAATGGTTTCAGGTTTACTTTTATTCTCTATGTACATTTATTTGCTTCCTGACTGAAGCTCACTAAAATATTTGCAATAAATCCATAATATTTATATCAACCCAGACGATCAAATTAGGCTGTCCAACACACATTTGCTTAGGTATACACAATACAACAATTTTCAACAAACATATCAGACAGTTCCAATATTTAAACATAAAATAAGCAATCATCAATTTAACAGAATAAACATTATTCCTCCATATTATGATTCGATTAGGTCAACACAAATAAGAATTTGTGTCAGCGATATTGTCGCTAAACTTTCTTCATTGTTTCTAAGTTTTTAAAAGCAAAAATATTATTCAAATTATCAATTTGTCGCGTCGTTTCAAAGCTCTGTAAATATTATGTTATAAACTATAACTGCAGTTATGATTCTTTACCCAAATATAAATATTTATTATTCAAACAAGTAAAAGTTTAATGAAGTTTTACATTACATTAACTATAATTTCGGTCTCGTGTCAAAAGATAGTATGTCCTAAAATATAAACTTTAATTACTTATTATCATACTGTTATAGGGGCAATTCAGTTTTGATTGTTAGAAGGGAAAACAAAACTTAATTAATAGGAAACCCAACTTTCGAAAAGCAGAACATGCAGTGGACAATGACAATGCGGGCGAAATTAACAATTTTCTAATTACAGTGATTCCTAAAATGTCATATTCAATAAAAATACAACTCATGGAACAATTCATTTCTATATTCCATGTTTTGATACCGATTTTATACAATATTATTTTCCTGCTCCTAGATTTAATATTTCATTTTTACTATGAGTCTGCCACAGCAGGTCGTCTTACTTGGCAGTGTACTAATTCCGATATCTCACATTTCCTATTCTTTGGATTAAATGCAAGACCAGGACGGCAGGGTTTCCGCACCCATTCACCTCCTTGACATTCTTTATAGGCATTGCAGTTTTCTTGGTCTGCTTCTCTCGTATTGTAGGCCCAATCGCACACCCCTATGTATTTGTTATAAACTGTCCCTGGCCTGAAAATTAAAAAATGAAAATGTAATATCAGCAAAGTAAAGAAAGTCATATATGAAATTAAAATTATCCTGCTGAACTGAAAATGAAAAGGTTAATAATTATTTTTCTTAATTAAAACAACTTTCTTAAAAAAATGCACACATGCAGTGTGACTCTGCGGTTAATCCTGTGATTGCCGGTAAATAGAGCGATAAGACTGCGAGAATTGTATGTGGATGACAACTATAATGGTTTCTTGTGCTTACCCGCATGATTTAACAAATACTCGCTTATTTTCGCATTCAATGAATTTATTGCATCTCGGATGTGGGGCGATGTAGTTAGATTCACATACGAAGTTTTCATGCGAGTTGTGAGATCTGACAAGTCTTCTTCCTATGTTGACATCTGTATCATGTTCCAAAGAAATTGGCTTCATGCACAAGACTTTATAGGAGTAGTCGCAATAGCTTGTATCCACATTGAACACAAGACCAAAAGGACAGGATTTGACTGCCAGCACTCCTTTGTGGCACTCGACAAATTTATTGCAAAATTCCCAGTGAGAGGTTATGTAAGAGTGCTGTTTCTGACAGTCGTAAGTGCCCAAATCCGCCTTGCGACTTTCGCAGTCAACTTTATCAGGGTAGTTGCACACGCTGTTTAAAGGATCAAAGAGGGTTCCAGGACCGCAAGTTTCAACAACAACTCTTCCATTACTGCACATTTCGTACTTGTTGCAATATTCAGGGTGTGGCTTAATGTTCGTATTCCAGCCCGTGCACGTTTTTCCTAACCCGCTTCTTCGTCGGACACGGGTCTTTAAAATTATATGCTTAGCACGATTTCCATCTGAATCTATTTGAACGTCTTCCTCCCCGGTATTGATGGATCGTTTTAATCGGGAATCTGTACTTTCTCTCTCAATGCATTCAGGAACATTTCTAGGCGAGTCACAAATAGATAATTTAGAGCTAAACACCGTTCCTGATGCGCATCTTTGAATAAACTGATTTCCGCTCGCACACTGTATAAAAAAATTGCAGGAACTTGGATGAGCGAAAATCCCTTCTTCCAGGCTGCAATCTATTCGACTTTGTAACACAGGAGTTGGTGGTGAGAAGGTTGCTAATGAGCTAAAAGTTTCATCGCGTGATTGTCCCACAGAACGCTTTGGTGCAGTAACTGGTCCAGGCTTGTATTTATTCCATGACTCCACACTTTCTCCAATTTTATTATCCCGAATAGCATCTTCGGTTTCCCAGTATCCCGTCTTAAATGAGTTTAGTATTACATCTGGTAAAGCTTCGCTTGAAATCCGTTTGCTTTCTGAAATCTCCAAGTTATTATCAGTTACTTCACTAAGCCAATTTCTTCTCGGGACATTTGTGAGGCCCGTGTTCAATCTCCTGCTCTCAACAGAGTAATCTCCTTCGTTCCCTGTTAAAAAAAGCAAACCCAACAGAATTAGGTATAGATTATCGTGATTGAACCCTATTATCAGTATGAATGAGAAGCCAAAATAACGACTCCCCCCAGTCTGTAGAAAACTAATTTTGTCAAACTGTATAAACTGTAAGTAGGTACCAACTACCTTATACCTAGTACCTAGTGAATTACATATCGCAGTAAATAAAAGCAAAGACTATTTATTCCATTGGATTCGTTTTTGTTTCTGCAATGTAATTACTGCTGATATCAACATTAAAAATATCTTTGCATTAATAAAATGTCGTGATTTAATCAACCTTGTAGCCGTATTGACAATGAAACTATTTCTGCGCTGCAAATGTAGCCGTCTCATATGTTTGCCAGATTTATATCAACTGGATAATTTAAATTTAAATAGATACTTTGTATGCAGCCATGAAATGTACTTGCTATTTTTGGATTTGCTGAAATATTTGCCTAATTTATGTCCATGCAGTAATACATACACATTATTAGAAGCAATAATTTCTTGGTAACTGAGAACATTAAGGAGTATGTTATGCAATGTTATAAATTATTTGCTATAGACCTGATAATCTAAAGAGAATGAGTAATTAAATTAGAAAATCATGTTTAAAATTGTGTTCATACCTGACTTAGAGCAGTTATTAGCATTTGCATGAGCATTATTACATGCCTTAGTACTATTATTGAAATGCTGTGAGGAAGGGCAGCTATACATAGTAAGACAATCATCTTGACAGATTATGTACTTCTCACAGGACGTAGGATCTTCAAATCTTTTGAGAAAAAATAATTCTTTGCAATTAGGTGCAAATAATGCATTCGCCTAAAACCTTAAAAAATTTTAACCGCTATTAATGATTATTAAAGTGCAAGTAGGGTAAAATCTTACATTCCCCTGTTTTCGGGACAAAGCTTTTTGAAAACAGCAGGAGCAATTTGTTCGTCAATCTTTAAAGGTCCTGCAACGTAATTTTCTTTAGGCCATTCAGTGAAATTACACTGTACATTAGCACTGTTTTTGTGAATTGGTGAAGCAAAAGACACACTAGAATTGGGTGTAGTACTGCGTGTAATTGACTCCTTTTGTTTCACTAAGGGATCTCCTCTATAGTTCCTTATTAATGGGTTAGAACGGTCCGCCTCTCCGTTCGCTAATAACTCGGAAAGCACCACAATGATAATTGTGCGGAAGAGCAAAGATCTTTTTGTATACTTCATTATGTTTACTCAGGAACTGCTAAATCGATTTATTTATTTTTATGGTATCCTATTATGTTTTTCATGTGGAGTACTTTGTCATGGTAAACCGTTGCTGTCTAACTTTGAATTCTTATTTATTTTTACATGAAATTATTAACGGTGTTTCTAAGTAAATAGAATGTTAATTACTACCTATGTTTAAACTAAATGTAAGTGCTAGGGTTATGTTATAATGTATTTTACTTCTCTAAACTTTTAAGGAAGACTGCTACTTCTGTATTGTAATTTACATAAATGTGTGTCAGTAATTTTAATGTTTAAAAGTAATTACTGTTTAAAAATAGCTATGAATAAAAAATTCCACTCGGAAGATTTCTAAGAAAGGGTTAAGATTCACTTTCACGGTAAAGATATGTCTAACCTCTACGCATGATTTCTCCAGTGACACTAACAATATTTTATGGATGATATGAATTAAATAATAAATGACTGTCAGTTACCAAGCATCAAAAAGCATTGGTCAAGGTCTTAATAGAAAAAAATCGTCGACCCGCATTAAAAACTCTTTCAGTTTCGATAGAAATGAAAATCCATCCTCTACATGCAATTGTTTTCGTGGTTAATTTTTCAGGTCATTACGTTCATACAAGTAAACCATTGTCTCCAACGAGGAAAGAAATTGCTAAACTTTGAGACAATGCGCTATTTAAGCCGGATGTTAATGTTTAATCTATGTGGTTGATGGTAGATATGCTTACTTATATTAGTACTTTGGTTAACTTATTTTATCTGCGCTTGAATAATATTAGTTGAAGTTCATATACGAGTTATAAGAAATTCGAATGAATGACGCATGTATGACATCATACCGTAAACAGAAACAATTTTTCCCGTTCATCACTAATTAGTGACTAATTACATAGTTAATTTTGCATAAGATGGAAATACCGATGAAGATATTCAGTAATCTCATTAAGATGCGATAGATAATAGATTCCTGTTATTTACGATTAATTTTATTTGTTTCTCGTAGTATGTAAATCTTTGGCTATATATTTAAACCTGGTGGACTCATTCATGAAACTTGTAGTGAAAAATTTCACAATGTCACAACTTTTTATAATTTTAAATTTTATTTGTGCACAATCAAATTGTGAGTTACACAAAGCTTTTACTTTACATCTTGTTTCTGTTTCTGTAGTGCAAGTGAGGTGTAATTTGTGTAGATGATCTTAGTTACAAGCTATAGTTTGTGTTTTTTGGGAGTGTCATAGTTTATTTCCATTGAAAATGTCAAAGATAGTATTTCACACAACATAAGTATTATAACTTTTGTTGCATTAAATTAGTAATAAATCTAATTTATTCATTAAATCTCAGCAGCAGGTGTGTTCGTTCTCTATAGGTAAATTTGAAGTTATAATTATTTGCTTATATCCGACGCTATGCATCTCCCCAATCATATTTAAGTTCGCACTATATTAGTTACCATATAATATTAGCAGTTATAGCAGTGTATTTATTAGAGTAAAAAACATAAAACATTGCCCATTACAATATTATGGTGTTGCAATTGTCGAATTAAATAGATCTCTATCTCAAAATACACATACTACAGTGTGATAATTTATTGTATGCAAAGAACAGTGCAGTAATGACTTTTTTCGATATCTACTCGTTTTGCAACGAGCCTGGTGTATTACACTTTAGATATGGTAGTAGTAGTAGCCGCGAGTTAATTAACAAGAACTACAATGCATTTATTCATATTCAGACAGACAGATAGAATAACATCCCACAATACATCTTGAGTTTGACAATGCAGATTCCGCATAGGCTTTTATTTCGTAATTCATACATTCTTCAAGCCTATATTTTTCCCCAGAGAGCCTTCAACACAGCCCAAAAGATTCTGCACCAAACAACAAATAATATGCGTAATATTATTATTATGTATTCTTCTGCAATGTCTAACTTTACTATGACCAATTCAGGCTACTTAGTTTGTTAAGCACTTTCCATATCAGTTGAGACTACTTTCGATGTATTTGTGCAATATTTTATACTACAATATTTTGCACTTGCTGGGAAACCGTGAATGTGTAGAACAATGCAATGTGGTCGACAACTGAAGCGGAGACCCTCATAGTCAGTTTTACATGAATCTCGGTTTATAATATCTGTATTATACGTAATATTTTACGTGATGTGTACCATAAAGAAGGCTATAGATAGTAGTGTGTCCAATAACAACTCTCAATGGTCCAAAGGTACATAAATACTTCATGATACTCCCATATTAATGTGCGTGGTGCAAGTAGTAAATAGCAACTTCACTGCAGATACTTCCAAAAAGCCATCAAACAATCTGTCTCTAGACAGGCTTCAACATTCCTCATACACAAAAGCTAAACATCCAATGGCAACAAGAAGTACTGGAAGTATCAAGTACTTTGAATTTATATGGAAAGACTGGAGAGGTCACACGTCATGAATTCTCATCACAATCTACAACAATATTTCTATATTCTAATATCCACTCAGAATAGAACTTCAGTTCTTCAACCTTTCTTTTACATAATATACATAGTTCCCAAATGTTCCTAGAGAAAAAGCTCACGAACAAAGTCAACTATAAGCAGCTGCATTATATTCACCCATTTCATGAAGTTGTTTCTTTTGTTTATTAAACTCCCATGGTTTAACTGTCAATTTCAAAATGATATTATAGTCATATAATTATGTAAACTGACTGAGCAAAAGTATGGGTAAGAGTTCAGTACTACACTGGAGCAGAACAACGTATTGAAATATTATTTAGTTCGTCCTAGATGTTCTTGTTATCTTTCCAGGCTAACTTTTAATCACTTACTTCATTCAGTTTATTACTTCTTGCTAGAAGCAGTAGGCTGAATAAGCAGACCATTCAAATTCACTAATTATGAATATCTTAACTAGAAGCAGGAATGTAAACTCTCAGAAAGTTAACAACTTTCCATAGACAATAATATGATAATTTCTCCTATCGAAACTTGAGTCAATGTAGAATTTTTGAATGAGTCATTTAGTATTTGAATTAGGAAATATTCATGTACCTTTCTATGTTATTCAGTAGTAGAGTATGATGTTTTCATAAATTTTTAGTGATAATGCGACACGTGTGTAATCAAGTGTCTAATGAATTCGTCAGAAAGTTACAATGTTACACAAATGAAGTGAAAATTAGCATTTTCCAACTACAAATGAGATTGTTTAGTCTACCTAACTACATGGTTTTGTGAAATTGCACTGGTAGTCGGTTTTAAACATCTAGAAATTTATAGAGAGTTCATTGTTTATTTATAGACAGCAATGTAGAATGTACCTAATAAAAGATAATAAATGCATTTGTTTGCATGGCTAATTTCTACCTGCTTACCATTGTTTTCCAGCTTATTCATAAAATATTACTTACTCATGATTGTGAATTGTTGTACCACATTATAGCGAAACCAAGTCCAACGTCAACCTCATAGTCTCAGTGCATCTTTCTACTCGGATAGTTCTGCTACGCCAGAAGATCCGAGACATTTTTCATCACAGGACCGGGTTATCATATCAGTCTCAAGTAAACTAACCCAGTTTTAAAATGGGGGTACATATTAACAAATCAACGGCTGTAAAATTGGGACGTAGAAGCAATGCTTCTGATACCGCACCGTCCATAACATTTTTAGAGGTAACTCACATATTACAGTTTAATATAACAGTTTAAGCTCAAAATTGGTATTTGATAAGTCAGTTTCCAAAAAATTACCTCGTAGTATTTAATTTGATGGAAAATGAGCAATAATATTCTATTAAAATTTTATAAAAAAAACTATTTTAATGATTGCAGGTATTTGCAGCTTTCGTGGCATCTATGACCTTTTTCTGCATAGGGACAATTAGAGCATGGACATCACCAGGAATATATTCGATGCAGACAGCTGAACATGATATTAAGTTGGGACCCAGTGATGACACTTGGATCGGTATATAGAATTTTTTATATATATTTTTAACGCAATCACAGCAAAAACAAAGTCAATTTTGTTATTGCTTGAGTAAACATAGGGTAACCGGTTTTATTAGATAGTCACTCGCATGAAAAGAAATTACTTCTGCTGCCGTACAAGAATTTTTAAAAGTCAGAGTGCAGCAATTTTGTAATTCAATATTGCACCTATTTTATCATTTACAACTTTTAATAATATTTACTGCAAATTATATTATTAAATATTATTCAAGAGAATTTCTGAGTTTAGAGAAAAGTACTATACAAAATTATTGATTATACAAAATTATAAGTAAACGGTGAAATAAATGCGATCTTCCATGTTTCAGCTTCTTGCATACCGTTGGGTGCATTTGTTGGAACACTCCTGTCGGCTGTACTGCTTCAATTTTGTGGGAGACAGAAAACAATAATGATACTATCAATGCCCTACATTGCGGGATGGTTCCTCATCGGTTTGGGTATCAACACGATCATGGTTTTCATAGGACGTGCACTCACCGGCGTAGCTGTGGGTTTATCAACGGCAGCAGCTCAACTTTACGTAAGCATCGCTTTTCTCATCCTCAGTCCTCGACTAACTTTCGGCTGACTCATTATAATAATACCCTTTCAGCTTCCGTAACTACTGTTATAAAATACATAGGTAATAATAGGTACTTATAAATTCCAAATAATATAGCCCAATCTACTTTTCTGTGAAATGTAGACAGATATCAATAGTTAAGCCTTCTTAATACTGTTAAATTTTCCGTGAATTAATTTTGATTTACTGGTCCACTAATGAAAGTAACTCTGAATGCAGACTCTTATCAATGAATTCGTTTCATTAGTAATAATATTATAAGCTTAATTCGCATTTCAGCATCATTGACTCATTCATGAAATGCTTAGGTATTTCCTTATTCATAGTCATTTTACAAATCAGGATCCCAACAAATGTTAAATAAATTAGAGCAATTTAGCTAGTAAATACTGCTAATAGATCTTCTTTTATTACAAATTAAAAACATATTTAACAGTATTCTTAGCGGACCTTCACTAATTCTTCAATGAAGCAAAGTTGAATGCCACGGTTATATTTGCAAATATATTCTATAGGTAATAATAGTACTAGGATTTATCAATGATAGCTTTAATATTTAAGTGCATATATTTACTATTATACTAATACTAAAATAATGGTCTCCACAGCTTCGTTACCAAGTAGCTATATACGTTACAGTTAATTTCTATTATATTAGCACGCAGTAAAACTTTAGCTAGAAAAGAATACAGTTAGTCAGTATAAGATAACATAAAATATTCATAGCCGTACATAAAACGCGAATATGGAAAGTTATTATGCAGTTGACTGCTTTGTTTTTTCTTACTCGTTGTATCAGTTTATGCAGAATAGCGAGATAGTAGCACTACATCACTAGTGAACTGAATGTCTTGTAATATCAGGACAGTTATGAGAACTACATAGATTGACCATTATAGATATTGCAATTTCAATTTCCAATTTAGGACACTAACAGGAAAATGTGACATTTATACGGAACCACTGTCTTTGGCCTGTGCCAACTCAACCAAAACGATGATGTGGCATTTATAGGGACATCCTGCCTATTGTAACGTCTATATATCATTTCAGATTAGGCACCTTCTTTGCATTAAATTGAAAAGCATCAACAAAATAAACTGTCCTAACAACTAAATAAATAAACTAGGTAAACATTAATATGACATATTTTATTGTCATTTCGTATTAAACAAGTTGTATCATCTAGCAATGATTTATTGCACTTCGTAGGTTAATTGAAAAATATGTTTGCAAAATTCAGCAGATAAATTACAAGAATGTTTAAGATGAGATTTATTTACGCAGTTAAGTCTTCACTTAACACATTATGGACTGCTACTTATAGGCAAAGTTCGATGCATAAGTTATTAGTACTAAAATAATATTAAATGCATTGAGCTAAAGATGCCTACAAGCAACATCTCAAACTGAATTACCAAAAAATAGTAAAATATGAAGTCTTGACGTTGATACTTGAAAGTTACACATTTATGAAAGTTTTATTAAACGTATTATAGTATTTAATGAAAATAGTTTGCTGTTTTTACACTTACATAGAGAATTCAATAATAGAACAGAGCTGACTTAAACCGATTCTTTTTCTTGGCTCACTCAACAAACAAACTGTTATCTTTCATAAGTATTGGCACGTAGGTGCCTTCTCTGCACAATCCGCATATAGTTTTTGTAGTGGCTTGGCTTATTATTTGGCAGATTTGCCAGAATGTTTTAGTAACAACGTAAGGCTGTTAAAGTTAAAGTAATAAAATGAAATTTCCAACTTTCCTTGTTTGGCTCGGAACTACAGAAATGTTCCTGGTATAGTATTATTTATTTATTCTACGATCTATATAGACACCCTTAATCATGATCAAAGGTAGGATAAATATTTATGGAAAACCATGAAAGCAATATTTAATATTTATTGAAAAAAGGCAAAAATATTAATTAAGACATTTAATTTATTTCAAACTATTTGTCTGTCTAAAAGTGAATAAAACATGCACACTCAATAGCCAGATCCAACAGTAGCATAGATCCTGAAATAAAACCTGCAAGAGATAAGCTCATTTATGTTTTAAACCTAAAGTCGTTTTTATATATGCTTATCCGGTCTCTGGAATAATATACCAGCTAGATGCCCTGAATCAGGCTTTGAATTTCTTTATAGCTTTTTTTAATATGAACCATGTGCAGAATTTTGTATCCATCAAATAGATATCATCTACAATCTGACCGCAATAATGATATTTCCGTATATACAAAAAGTAGCTACGTTATTTATTTTCCCCACGAAAATATTGAAAGGAACATTTACTGATTTAATGAAACAAAGATATAAAGAAAGTCTGTAGAGGGATTAAGTGATAGATGATGTGTGTAACATTCTTTGTAAGCTTATGTCATGTCCTCAGGTGAGCGAATGTTCCCGACCGTCGGTTCGAGGAGTGTTGGGACTGATGCCTGCGACCTTGTTGGCTGTGGGAATAATGTCTGGATTTGGTATATCTAATTGGACCTACTGGAGAACCTCTGCTCTTGCACTAACCGCCTTTCCTGGAGCACTTCTTGTTTGTTCTTTGGTTTTGCCAGAGTCACCACCATGGTTATTAATGTGCAATCGACTAGAAGATGCACGGAAATCTTTGAGACGCCTCCGAGGTATTGGTCAAGAAGTCGCTGTTGAAGCAGAGTTGCTCGAAAACCTTCGCAACTTAGAAGAAAATAATAAAGCCAAAGAGAGTTTCCTTGATATGATCAAGAAACGAGAGATTTGGTATCCCCTACTTTTGGTTTTCACATTAATGATGTTCCAACAGCTTTCTGGTATTTCCGTTGTGATATATTACTTGAAAATAATATTAAATGAGGCTAAAAATCATTCAGACCGACACAATGTTGTATTAGCGATGGAGACCAACACGTCAATTTTAATTTTTGGATTCAGTCATGTGTTGGCCTTTTTTATATCCATACCACTTATCGACCGATACGGAAGAAAACCATTACTTGTCATTTCAGCTATTTTAATGAGCATGTCTCACATCGCACTGGGCATCTTCTTATATTTTGGAAGCTACAATTATGCTCATTTAATTATACACACTGGAACATGGCTCCCGTTGACAGCTCTTTGTGGATTCATTGCTGCATATTCGATTGGTTTTGCCTCTGTGCCCTACATAATTATGTCCGAAGTATTTCCTTCAAGAAGCCGCTCTTATTTGTGTGCAATTTCCAGTCTCAACGAACAAATATTTTGTTTCACAGTTGTGCGCATATTTCCGCCACTAATGAAAGCTGTAGATCCTTACCTTATCTTTTGGTTATTTGCCCTCTTTTGTGTCATATCAATTGCATTCGTAATTTTTGCTGTGCCAGAAACAAAAGGAAAAAGCCTTTCCGAACTGGAAACACTCTTTAAGAAACCAGCAAAGTCTAATATAGAACCAGATGACTTTGTAACGGTTATTGCAACTGCTCCGATATCACCCCCAGTATTCACTGATTATAACACGGTTTCATTCAGAATGTAGAACCTCCATTTGCTTGAAATACACTGAAGTAAAATACTTTATTATTTAATGTTGCTGTAAGCTAAAACTTCTATCTGTATGGAAGTATGATGATAATAACGTACATTATTTAAAATCTGTACAAATTGTATATTATACTTAACATTTGTGTGTAATACTATGTACCTATACTCTACGAAAAGATTATGAACTAATAATATTATTCTGAAACCGACAAAAGTTAACACCCGCAAGCTACTAATTATTGTTTATCTTTGTAAGTACAAAGCAACAAATTAATTTTTATAGAAGACTGATTTGATTTAATTATGTAATGTATTAAGTGGGTTTATTCGGTTTATGAACTGGAAACAATACAGTGTAACATGTGGTTAGTAACTCTAGATAATACAAATTTTTAATTTAAGTAACCAGAGTAAACGAAACTGTCGTTTTATCTCTAAATGATTTTTTACTTTAAGCACTCGCATAGTCCAACAAGAATTATCCCAAATGAAATTAATTTGAATTATTTTACCGGTTTTTATTTATGTGAACATTATGTAATGAAATAAATTTTCATAATGAAATGAAACAACAATCAATGAGCGTAATGTATACATCAGCATTATTAATTGGCACATAGTATTGTAGTCACAGAACAACATACACAATCGCACTTAAGCCGATTTGAGATATCCTAGTGGATTAAAAATAAAAAACAAACAAATTAATTGACGTATTTTTCATGGTAACGAGTAGGCACATGTCAGTTTACGTGCGGGGTTGAATAAAATGTTCAAACACATTTTTTGGACAAATTGTGAGCATTAATTGATTTATTTCTGCAATGCACAACTAAATAAATTAAATAAACATATCACATACTACTTTAAGGTGAGTAATTCTGTATCAATCTTATAGTGTAGAAATATATAACAGATAATGACAGGAGCTACATTATAAAAGTGTAAGAGTAAGGTATGACCATCACACTTAGGTACAAAAGTCTATTCAGGTATATTTTACATGGGATTGCGTTATATTTATTGTAATATATAATGTGTATCACACAATATATAGCTAATCCTTTTTGTAATAAGTGTACCAGGTATAAATGACAAAATTACTTTATGACAGCGTATTCACCTTTACCGTATCACATTCAGTATTAAATCTAAAAATCTGTATACTCTCTCCTTGACTTTTTTACCTTAACTAAACATAATCATTTAATCTTGATCTATGTTTTAACACTAACTATCTAGTAGTTATACTAAACAGCAGTCTCTTTTCGTGGTATTGACAAATCGATCAAATCACTTGTTAACGGGTTAATCTTGCTCATGGAAACATTCACCCCATTGTTCTTCAGAGCAAGCTGAGCCATAACAGTTTATTTTATCTGTTTACAACACTGGTACACTAAGACACTTACAGTACAGAGGACAACTGTACAACATTTAGAGTTAAGTGTTAAGTCTGGGAGAGAGACTCGACCGATTTTTAGATTTATACTGAATGTGATACACTATAAAATAGATACAGCATTACTAACCTTTTATAGTGTGTAATATGATGATGTGAATCGTGAATTTGCAATTTGTGTTCTAATTTAATTCTTTTAGTTTTGGCATTGCAGAAATAAATCACATAATGTTCACAATTTGTCCCAAAAATGTGTCTGAACATTTTATTCAACCCCGCACGTAAACTGACATTTACCTACTCGTTTCCATGAAAAATACGTCAATTGAATTTGTTTGTTTTTATTTTCAATCCACTAGGATATCTCAAATCGGCTTAAGTGCGATTGTGTATGTTGTTCTGGGACTACAATACATACCCAAACCTACGTAAAATAAATCATGGAAATAAAAATTATAAAATACGTATACCATCATACATATATTTATTGTCTCATAATTTCAGATTGCCATTATAGACACAATAGCAAAATCATAACACAAATTAAGAAACTAAAAAAATAAATCTTAATTTCAGCTTTATAAAATTTCAATTACTATATTAGAATTATACAACTGATGTTGGAGTATACTACACGATCCTTTAACTGCAGCTAGGGAAATAACGTGAAAAATCTTTGTTGGAATATTGAGTTTTTTAAAATGTTATAGCTTCCAAATTAGATTGACGAGATGAGACAAAGACGGTTAGATAGAAATTATGTTTTTGGCATGTTGGAAAACGCATAGGAAAAGACATTACATGAGACAAGAGAAATGAGACGAATGCATCCAAAAGTCCGACGGATTTGAGCCAAGTCAAAAAGTGGGGAGCGTACCGCGAAAATCGAAGGGACAATTCTGTCGGAGGAAGGTTGCGGATTGAAAATTCTGAAGGTACCTTCTGTATTAATTTGTGGATACTCCATAAATTTTGAATTTGCTTAATAATTGGTGTGAAAACACTACACATCTATATCCAGCTGTCGGAAAATTGATCAGTGTTCCTGAATACAAATTATCAGTGAAAATTAGCAAGCTATCAACTCAAAAGGTAAGCAGTAGTTAGTTAGCTACAAACAATTATAGTAATGTTTAACTTCAAGTCGATTGTATGCAACTTTACTTGTTGATGTATTCCACCAATACTATTGACTATTGTGCTGATTTAATTTTGTTTCATCACAATTTAAATCGGAAATTGTAATGTTTGAATTACCTCATTAAATATTACAGTGATGTTGTTCTTTTTTCGTTCTTATTAGTTATCAAGTTTTGTATTATTATCAATAATGCGCCGTGGAGTGAATGGAAGCAGTGAAATGGATAAAGGACCGGCTAATGAAGCTGATTTGAAAATCAACAACAAACCGCACGCCCCAGGGGAAGGAATTCGGTCACTGAAAACGAGCCAAGCATTTCGCATTCTTAATTTTGAATTGTATGCTAAACCGGTGAGCTATTAATTCACAGTTCTTTAATGTTGTAGTAGTAGTAGTATGTTATTCATTTACTGTCTTATTCAGTTTACTGAGTTTACATTCAACACCAGAATTGTCGTTTACTTGTCAAAATTCATTTTCATTCAGCTTTAATCCGATCAAATCATTTGAGTATTGCAATATAGAGGACATTCAGAAAGTCCTCTATTATTTTTAGCGCATCTTGGTCATATTAAATAATTAAAACGAATGAAAATATTCAAGGTAAAATGGGATTCTTCATTTACAAAACAAAGAAATTATGGGCCATGGGATAGTTTTTATATTATGAAACACTAACTATTGATTTAAGAACCTAAATGATCTGTAATTAGTCCATTCATTCATATTAATAATCACAATATAATCTGTTGTTTAAAATGTTGTAATACGTTTTGAATCTGACCCTGTGTATTTAATTTAAATTCTAGCGAAAAAGCACGATGGCATTTGGTGTCTTAGCATTCTCCTTCTGCGTCGGGTATCTGGCCTACTTGAATAACTGCTATGACAAGCAAAAATTCTATGTTGCAACTGCGGAGGATGGTCATTCAGTTCTACAACCCAAAAAGTCTCGCTGGGAATCATAACCACTTTGTTCGTTATATGGATTAAAATGTATTTTACAATGTTGTTACAAATTAGATAATGTGCTAGTTGTCAATTCTCATGTATAGTCCAAATAATAACTACTTCTAATAAAATGTACACTGTATTAATTTGTAAATCGTAAAAATGTAATAAATATTGTTATATAAATATGTAATAAATATGTAGTATATAATGAATCATTAAATATTATCATAAATATGTAGCATATATTGAATCATTTAATATTGTACTAAATATGTACTATAATAATGAATGGTTAAATAAAACTGTAATTATTTTACTAAATATGGTCCCCTTTCATTTTTCTGACAAAACTATGAATTTACTGCAAAGATTTATCCATACAATGATCATTAATTAACATTACAACATGCCATTTTTTCCCCATTTCACCAAAGGCTAAAGATTTATAATCGTAATATTATGGTTAGAAGTTAGGGACCCAAAGTAGTCCTATATATGAAACCCTACCAAGACTACAGTATGGTGAGATAGCATACAAATGCCGAAGGTACGTGTGGTGCCTTCTTTAAAAATCAAAGCAGAGAAAATCTAGGTCCACTTATTAAGTATCGTAAGATACTTTATAAAAAGCTTTTGTCTATCTATCTGTCTATCTGTCTATCTATTCATCGCATAACTCGAGAACGAGTGAACATAATTCGTTGTAATTTTTTGAACATGTTATTGGAGTGATACGAAAG
>JABASD010001963.1:0-31946 GCA_019776165.1 Pogonognathellus flavescens
TGTGAAATTCCACGAACTTTTGTGAAATTCTGTGAAATTCCACGAACTTTTGTGAAATTCTGTGAAATTCCACGAACTTTTGTGAAATTCTGTGAAATTCCACGAACTTTTGTGAAATTCCATAGACTTTTGTGAAATTCCACGAAATTCTGTGAAATTCCACGAACTTTTGTGAAATTCTGTGAAATTCCACGAAATTCTCTGAAATTCTGTGAAATTCCACGAAATTCTCTGAATATCTACTAATTTCTGTGAAATTCGTGGTATCCAAACAGTCGTTCCAAAATAACCTCTTTTTTGGCATCTGGTTTGGGGGATTTCACTATCTTACTGTTTAGTTCCGTTCGGCAAGTGTGAATAACGATGACCCAAATGTATTAATATCAATATGTATTAATTTTGTATGTAAACTATTGAGTTAGGTAAATTTTTAAGAAGACAGCATTACGACGTACTTTCTATCTTAGACTATTACAATTTCATTTATTATTAACAATATAATAGGCAGTGCCTGTGAGCACATTTCAAACTACATTCACATTTCATTTCAATGCTACATAAATCTCGTTGGAATTCCTCCATTGACTTTAAACAGAATTTGAGAAATAATAAGCAATCAAAGTATTATTAAGCATGATGTTTCACTCGTATGGCTAATTTGGTGGTACTTTCTACAGATGGAAATCGTATCCAACGTTGTTATTGCATTAGGTTCACTGTAATTTATTCAGCATCAGCTGTAGCAGCGACTTCATGCTTATCTTTCATTCCGCATCCTACAGGTCCATGTCGTCTTTCCCAAAGCAAACGATGTTTCTGCTTCATAAACGCCCTTTTCACATTAAAGTCAGCGCTTAAGTCACCATCTACGTATAAATAATGTTCAGGTCTTCAGAAATCATATAAATGAACGCAGTAATTATTGGAAAGTTATAGACTACCTGACTACCTAAACTATAACTGTAATTGTTACACTTATTTCCGAAGTATTGAATCGGTACAGAACAGTTAGCATAGGCATAAAAAACAGACAATGATAACTGGCAAATAAGGTTAATAAGGCAAATAAGGTGCAAGGGAAGGTACAAAAATAATAAGAAATGCCATAAATTAAAATTAATACTACGAAAACTTCTGAATAGCACAATATTTTTAAAATGACCAACTTCACCCTAAGATGAAACCCCAGCCACCCAAAATACCCTCTTATCCGGTCCTACATGATACTGCATAATGCAGTGTGCATTACTTTAAAAGATTTTAAGGTAAAGTTAAATATGTCTAAAAAAGGCTATCACTGAAAAGGTGCAAAATTGAAGCACCTGTAGTTAAGAAATAAATATGGAAAAATGTATATATATATATTATTATTAACGCTTGCACATAAGTAATAAAAGTGTACACACATTTCGTAAACCAATTTTCAGCAGCCTTGTCGTATTGCTCTTTCAGTATAAGACACCGGGGAGCATAATCCGGATATTCTTCTCGGATACAATCGTCCATCCTATAACGTAGAATATTCAGAATTTCATTGTCTACCATTCGGTCACGAACAAATTGATCGTTGGCTTCATAAACGCAAATGACATCATCCACAAAACATTCATCAATTGTGGGAACTCGGCGAAAACTCCTATGATACCAATTGTAGTCTTTGCGATTCGGTACCACAACAGTTTCTGTAAATAGTTAAATACGCCCTATTAGTGATATTACTAAAAAAATATGAAAACAAGTTTGATTTTGATTTGATGATATTATCAACAAGTATGATATGATGTGAATGTGAGTGATCTAGACAAAAATTAAAATACCTCTAAACCAGGTCACAGGTCTGTCAAAAACATTGTACGCACTGTCCAAAAATCTTTCCAAAATGTTTCCATTTCGAATACTAGCCGAACTGCTTTCACTTTTCGGCGGATGATGGTGAACGTTGATGGACAAATCAGTTGCTGTGTCGCCCCCCATAATCCAATCAATTGTGTTTCCTCAATTCTTTCTATAAATTGACACACAGCAATGAAATATTGGAAAAAATTGAAAACCAGTAATTAGTAATATTTAAGTAAATTAAAAATAATTAGAACAAATAAACAAACTTTTAACTTACTTTTTGGTGTTGTGGTTGTGGTTCAATTTTTACACCAGAAAATTTAAACTTGCTGCGTCCGCTTGCAGTTGATATCAGCCGGAGCCGGCCGGAATGGTTTGCCTTTGAATCTACTCTTCACTCTACACTGTCTACACACTATCAAACTGAATCTTCTCAAACCACAAGAAACCCAATCATAAGCTTAATCACGATATTCATGATTCAGAACAATTTTAGATTTTTCGTAGTTAGTTGGGTTAGATAGAAGAAAAGCACAATAAACTAAATGAGCTTGCATTTTATATAACGTATTCCCTAAATTTTTTCAAATGTACAAACAATATCTATAAAACCAATATAATTTCATTTGAAATGCATTTCTATGAAATTCCTTTGCATACGCCAAAAACTAATGAAAAATGAATATGAATTGAAAAATCGATAAAAATTACAAGATTACGCGTAAAGTAGAAAACATAGAATAGCATGAGATGAATCGTATCGTACTATAGAACAAAATATTTAAGGCAAAATGTTTGTTCATGGAAAACAAACATTAATATTCTGTGCATACTTTATTATTGCTAACTATTTATAATAGCGTAGCGTAAGGATAAATTAGTACCTATTAAATGTGTTAAGTGTTACGATCAGTTTGCATGTTTTTATCATTTATAAACATAAATTAAAACGAAGAATTTAAAATTCGCATAAGATACATTTATCCCTGAGATTGAACTAAAAACTATATATTAGTTTTTCTTAGACAAATTCGATTTTCCGTCGAGTGAGCTCAATTACGACGAAATCGGATGACAGGTTCAGATATTTTGCACAACGCCAATGAATTCTCTGGATTTACATTTTTGAAGATATCGTCTCAATCTGTTTTCCGATTCCGTCATAATTGAGCTCATTTTAGGCAGAATCAAATTTTGTCGAAGAAAAATAAAGTTCCAGCAATAATTTCAATCTCAAAGAGAAGCAAACTTTTACAACTAAACATTTATGTTCATTATATTTGCAATTCCTGGGTGTTCATTTTTGGCAATTTTGTGAACAGAGCATCTAATCAATTTACAAAACGCATGAAACTATGCGTAGCAGCATGTATACGGCGTACCGTATATGAATGTGATTAATGTGATGTGATTGTGTAATGTAATAATGTAGTAAATGAAATGAGGAATTTCGCATTACCTATTTTTAGCAACGTAGTGAACAGTAAATATTATGATGTTTTTGCATGTGCAATAAATATTGTGCTATATTTTAGATCTTTATCACTAACGCTGCCACGTTGCAGTAGAAAATGCAGTGTATCATGTATCGTATCGTTCCCAGATCACATTTGCTGGCTGATTAAACTACCTCCGCGTGAACAATGAATGAACAAACAAGAAATAAATGCCTATCTGGTTTGCTGCAGGCATTCAACTCTACTTCCGTCTTTCAACTAAACTACGTGTGTCATGTGCCGCTGTGCCTAATCAATCAATAGTAAAGAATCAATCAGCCCATATGAGATGCCTGCAAAATAAACAAACCCTATGTCCTGCATAAACCATAAAACGGAGAGCTCCATAAAACTGGCATAAACAGTTCAGGCTTTTTGTGGAAGTCTTATTTAGCTTTGGAGAAACATGGAACATTAGAACTTATTTTAGATCAATCTTGTGATTAAGATTAAATGCTTTATGCATGTAAGGCAAACATGCAATACACTACTAAAACTAACTAGCTGAATGAATTAAATTATTTTAATATACTTTATTTACACGTGGATTGACTTTTTGCATGGAAAAAGAGTGAGAGAGATGTAAGAAAAGGTTATTGTATCACAAATATGTATACCCATTACCATTACATTTATTTTATAAACGCATGATATTAAATTAATGTATGCTAAATAAAAAACTTTTGCACGCATGTTTTTGTTGCACATTATTAAGTTAGACTTTAATCATTTGTATAATTTGGCTGCATTTCAGTAATCCGTTACAAATAAATTAATAAAAGTGATATTACGACAAACGAAACCGCTTAAAGTACTTTTTGGCGAAATAACTATTTTTATACCTTGCACTGACAGCTCCAGAATTACATTAACGATTAACAAATTCACTTTTGGCAGTCAATTTTAGTGCTCTCGTTGTGGTTTTCAATTCACATTTCATTACCATATCCATAATTATATTTTTGTTCACAATCAGTTCATAAAAATACAATATTATCCTCATTTCATCAACGATCATTATATAACTCATTAGGAATGTACGCAACTCAAGACGCAACTTTTTAGTAATATGTAATGTAAACTTATGTAAAACGAAGTGTTGTTTGTTACAGATTCTCGAATTAACCTAATTACTGAACAGAGAAATGGGGAAATACATCACAATCATAATTCCAAGATGAATTCATTCATGTATTTCATTATTTGTGTGTTGTATTTCTAATTTATAAATTCGCATTCATTGGAATGGAAATAACAAAATATATGTAGCTAATTCAGATCAAGCAGTTTTTGTCGTAAGAGGTACTTCACAATACAATAAACTTACATAATAAATTAGCGGCATATATTATTATTGGTACATAAAACCAACCTGTTTTACCTACACCAATAACCTTCGTACTTGTTCTACCTACGTGTGCAAATGTGTTGCATTTGAAGGCTGCTTCAGAGTACGTATTATAAATAAATTGTCTTTACAATTATGTAGTGCATTTTCATTTCCCTTTTCAAAAACCTGCCCAATCCAGTCAGTGCTACTGGAGTGGCAGAAACAAAAACAAAATCTCTTATCATTTAATATCAATTACTCTATATGATATTTTAATTACTTAATTAATTACAGTTTGATACATTTGGTTGAATCTAGTAATATTACACGGTCACAGTTAAATATTTCGGTCCGATTGATACCGGGGGTATAATATTTAGAGTACCTAGGTTTATTAATTCCGGCAGTAGCTGTAGCTTTCTCAAGTATTTTAAACTACCTTTTACATGCCTAATATTATTTCTGCGCTAACGTGTCACAGACGAACTACAATTTCATATTCATATTATAATATTCTTAAATATTTATTTAACTTGTAATAGGACTGTTTCATATTTTAATCGCGTATTCATATAATATTTATAAACATAAAGCGTGGTTCAAAAATGGTTTTACAGTACTACCCAATTCATCAGATTTTGATTGTAAACTTTGACCTCACAAAACTGTCAGTCTGTGCAAATATTCCATGTATTATATTACCGACGAGATTCAGGGAACAATTTATAGCGTATACAGCCGTGTACAACGCTACGGTATTTGCAGAAGAAAATAATATTCTACATAGCTTCAATTGCTGTCGTGCTAGTAAAATAAAATTTCATTACGACGAAATCATTATCCATAAAAAACCTAGCAGCTTAAAATTACACAAAATCGCATTTTGTAAAACTGTCATGATGAATTGTATTTAGTTATGCTACGCTCTAAATGCAGAACAATAATCACTGTTCCATATTACACTACACAAATAGCAGTCATACGTATCAATAATAAATAATCTGTAATATTCTTTAAAAAAATGCAAGTATTTTGATATTTGGTAATTTTAAATGTGTAGTGTACTCAACTAAAATCTTATTTAAGGTGTACTGTACTGTGTATTTCAAACCACGGGCACGGCTACAACTACAAAATAAACCACACCGTAATATTTCTAAACAAACCAAACATATTATGACAGTTAATAACTATAATAATATTTTACAACTATACAAATAAAGTTAATTGATAATTATAATTAATAATAATAATAATACCGTTATAGACATTAGACACTACATCTTTGATGGTGAATGATAACTACAAAGAAAAATAAATTATTTAGCAGCACCACAGCTTTTGTTTAACCTTATAACTAAAATTAAACCCTTGTTACATTTATAAGACTAAAAAGGTAACTCGATGTTAGCAGTTCTTTATAGTGTTATTACTGTGTCGTGTACCTATAATGTTAATTAATTGAGTTTCTTAAAGGTGTTTACTAAAGAACGGCTTTACTCACACGTCAATACAATATCGTAATAGTAAAAAATATGATGGTTAATTAATTGAATTGTAATTAATAATATTCCCTATCTATCCAGAGGTTTCAAACAAGGTACGAGTTAGATATAATATTATTACTATGATTAGAGGCTGCTACTTACAACTGGTACTTAATACAAATAATGGAGTAAATAAATTGAACTACTGTAGATTCAGGTTTATAATTGAGTACTGCAATTTTAGTAAATACTGATACAATTATTAAAAGCTAAAATCTGACAACTCCTTTGTGTTGAGCTTTGGCTTGATTAAAAACAATTTTGATTAGCGATACAGGTAATATCGTTTATTGCTAACTAAAATTTTGATCTTAAAGCTCAGGTTTTGCTTTATTGAGTTGCTGTGTAGTGAATACAATACAAACAGAGGTAGTACGGGGTTAATTTGAAGTTAAATACGGACATTGAATAAATAATACTAAAAAATTCGATTTCAAATGCATCTCCTTTCCTGTCCTGTCCGTTCACCGAGTAAGGAGTTTGTGTTTTTGTGTATCCATTTACTACCATAGGGGCTGATGACCAAATTTGTCATATTTGTGTCGTCGAATAACACATGAAGGTTTAGGCACAATGGCCACCATCTGTCTTTCCGCGTAACCCCTAATAAATCAAAGTAATTGGTACCAAATCGCAATCATCGTATCATCATGCTTCAATAAATTAACGGGTATTATTAGTGTTCCATTGTACCACCCATATCAAATTATTTAACAATAAACAATTAATACCCCTTAACCGCTTGGTTAGGTGAAATAACGAAAAAACCAATTTTTACATATTATTATCACAGACACAACATGAACAAGCTTTCGGACCCACTACCAACCGACTCTCGAAACGACAAATCAAAGTTACAATTGTCATTATAACTTTCGAATCCTAAAATAATACGTTGAAATACTTTTTCATCATTCGTTATTAGTACATACTCTGACAGATATTCTTAGCGAAACTGACGGCGACTTACAGTATTTTAAATTATAGTATAATTGTTGTAACACTTTTATACAAAATGCCTGCGTAAAATGCGAATGTTGATTACATTTGGTTCTTACTGACTGAAGATACCCGATAAGATGCAATGTTTAAATTTTAATACCTATTGTCACTTGTTACAACCAGTCTTGAGAAGGAAGGTAGCTAATTATATTGAACGCTTTAAATGTTCAATTACTAATAAATATTGTAATGTGTTCACATCACATAATTGACATAATATAATAACAACCAAGTAATAAGTGTCTAACAAACCACGAAGGCAAAAACAGGTTAATTACGTCAATCCACTATCGGAAGTCTTGTTAAAGTTTTTAGTAAACGGGGATATTTCAATTTGTAGTTTGAATTATTACAGACAAAGACTAAAACAATTGACGCGAGTGACAATGCTAATAGCCCGTCGTATTTTCAAGTAAATACTCTAATGGATTGACTCTCTTCTTCTACACCTTTCCTTCTCCCCTACTTCTTACTAAAAACAACACACCGAATTTTCCAATTTGAACCAACAGCTGAAATTATTACTTTTTTGCCTGATTTGAATCGAAGAAATCGCTAACACAGCTACCAAGCAGATCAATTTTTTGTCAATTTACATGAGTAAGACGTGTTAAGGATGAGTCTCCCAGATTAGATTACAGTCAGTTAATTAATACATTATTATGTAAAACTAACCCCTTATTATAGATAATATTATATTGATATTGACATACCGATTATTCACTACTTAACGTACGTACAGCAAAAAATTAACATTAGACGAGAACAGGAATATTATAAATAAGTTTGTGTTAGCTAAAACAAGACCAAAATGCATAGATAGGGAGACGTGAAGTAAACAAATAAATGTTTTACATGTGCTGTCCATTAAGGGTGGTGATCGTCCTTGCTTGCTGATGATATCCGTTTTGATTACCATTGTTCGTCGGTTGGAGAACTTCGCCAATAGTTGAATCATGTCTGCGAGGAGCATAGTTTGGTAGCTGCTGACCATTGCGTAAGTGAAGAGACGGTTGACTGTTGTACAGACGAGAATCTTCCAACACCGTATTTTTTGGATGTTTGTCCACCTTGTCGGGCATTTGATCAAGTCCTCCCCATCGAGCTTTCTTTCCAGCGTAGTCTGCAACAAGATTAAATGTTAAATGTTAAAGATGAAATTCATAAACATAATTAATAAAAGAATTAATAACAAGAATTATTTGAATCCTCTGCATTTCATTAATTAATAGTAATGCCTACACTACAGAATAGCAAAAGAAATACACTATACGTTTCAATTGAATGCTTAGACTCACCAGATCGGTCGAGAAAGAATCCATCAAAGATGGCAAAATTATTGACCTGGGGAATCATTTGAGACAGGTTATAATACTTGCGCAAAAAGAAGAGAAATTTGTCCGAAGGTCGGTCAATCGCTAAATGCCCAGCTGGAACTCCTTCTTGTCTCAACATGTAGTCGAACATATACTTGCCGCATCCTTGACGCTGTCTTGACTCGTGAACGTAAAAGTCCAAAATGCATAAAGGATTTATTTCATGTTGTGTTCCTCCTTGATCGTACACAAAAAGCTTTTTCTGTCCAATTTTCAAAAGTCCGATGACTTGGTTTGCATTAGAGTCTACCATAACATACACTCTTTGGTCACTCGCCCTCAGCTTATCAGCGCTTGTGATAACAGTGCTTAACTGTTGAGCAACTGCAGAAGCCCTTCCCATTGTGTCCATTATTTCTGTGACTTGTTCCCTCACCTTCCTAAAATATCAAAGAAAAATAATACCATTAATCTTGATTACAATTAATTCAGGACGATGATAAATTACAAAATATGGTGGTGCGATGTACACAATTAAATTAATTTATGATCATTCGTTCTGGTTAAATAAAACCATCATATTTTGAGTGAAATTTTAGTAGTGAAATTATCATTCAAATGAAGATACAGAAATAAAACATATTTAATTTGCATAACATATTTACTCCCACCGTCACACCAGTTTTCGCCATAAAAAAAGTATAAAAATAGATACAACATGTAAGGTTTAACAGAGTATTTATCAGAATATATCAAGATGATCATGCATGTCCTATGGCTACTGACTACGGTGATCAGACCACCATTATTGATCGTATTTCGTTAGCTATACCCGTAACATACATAACTAGTAGTAAGTTCAGCTCGACCTCTTTGACGAGCATTGGAACGGTATAAAAAAATCTATGCAATTGAAATCTAATTCACATGTATGTGGATTAGTTTCAATTACCATGAATGATGGCTTGTGGTACAATTCTCATTTCTATTTAATAAGGTTGATTGATGTTTCAATTTTTGTCAATCAAGATCTGAACTTTAATTTGATTTAGTCCGTACATATACATCAGTCTTTAACCTACTCTTGTACAAATTGTATAATTTACAGTATAGAATATGCTAGAAGTCTGCAATCTGTCTGTACTTCATTTCACATTGAATTGAAGAGTGCACAGTGCAGTACACCATGCACTGTTAATAATGCCAGCTCCCAAAGCCACAATTAGTGTGCGTAGCAGACTATGAGATGATATCAAAAAGAAGCAGAATGTATAACATAATGGCGTATTATTATTAATGCAGGTACATTCTTCATATAAACATAGTTTACATTACAGGTGCACAAACAATGGTAAAAAGGTATAGCCCACTCACGCTAAGCTACTAAAGTACGTCATATTGAACCTTACTTTTTACAAGTTCCCATCCGTACTGAACACTGAGCGTCGAGCGGTTTGCATTTATGTTACTTTTACAGAGTGCAATGCAAGCAAACAATAAGCTTTCATTCATGTCAACGTGTTGTGGAGTACACGTATAGGAATTTTTATCCCTTGAACATAATGGAAATGAAGATAGAACGGAACTGTAAATGTAGAACTCAATGCGTAAAAACAGAATTACAGTTTCTACACCCATTCTCATTCAATTGCATCATTTTTATTGGCTACTGACTGCCAGCGTCTTTTTTACTTAGGTATCTTCACTGTTTCTGTTTACGTGAACCGTATCCAGTTAGACCAGCTGAAGATAACTGAAGTATATAGAGGTAAACTTCTGCTAACTAAAGAATGAGAAAAATTACTGACTTGACTACCAAGAGTACAACTCAACTTCCTCAACGATTTCCTCCATTCCATTCTATATTCTCTTTAAAACTAAAACCATTATTACACTACACATCTTAAAAACATACGCAACCCAAACAGTTGAAGGCGTACGAGAAGATCTTCTACGTATGAACGATGAACCTCTTCATTCTACATTTATGTTACACTGCAGTTGCAGTCACTCGACTCGTGTTAAGTTACATACACTGATAGACCGTCAGCTACACAGACTACACACCAAATGCTTGTATCTTTAATTAAGAATAATAATAGTCTTCTAAATTCTGAACTACATTTTTATAAATGTAATTATTCGCTGGTTTGATGCAGTAATATAGAGGATGATATTTCAACTCCTTTTTGCTGTTGCAGGATGCAACATTACTAATTCAAACTACACAATAAACGATAAACTAAATGAGCTATATATGACCTGTCATGGTCGTTCGTATTAATTTGTATTAGGGCCCGTCCATAAAGGACGTCCGCAAATTTTGGCCAATTTTAGACCTCCCTCTGCTGTCCGCATTTGTCCGCAATGAGTGGACCCCCCCTCCCATGCGGACGTCCGCTAGGCGAAAATTTTTAGATGTTTCGTAATAAGTTCTTACAATGAATTTCAGCTTAAAAAATGATGATTTTCAATTTAAAATTATTTGACCCAAAAGAAAACACAAATTAAAATTGCTTGAAACTGTTCCCTTTTTATCTTTACACCTTTTGGAAACTGGATTGTTTTTGTATCATACTATGAAAGATTAACGCGAAAGATTAAAAACCTTAAGAATTCATGTCAAAAATTTTGAAAATCAATTTATTAATTTTGAAACATCAGTTGTGTGATGGATAATAATTTGTTCAAATATCATAATGTCTATTTGACTAAAAGTCGCATTAAAAATTGATTTAGACTCAAATCTCATAAAATGTTAAAAAAAATCATTTGCGCGTAGCGCGATTTTTTTTACTAGACCCCCCCTCCCCCTATGTCCGCATTTTGTCCGCTTTCTCTGTACCCCCACCCACCCGGTCCTTGCGGACGTCCTTAATGGACGGCCCCTAATGGAAAGTCTTCGAACAAATCGTTGTACTTTTCAGTTGTTCCAACCACAATTGTTCCTATTTGTTTGTTGGCAAGGATTATGTCGACGATGTCAGATGGATCAAGTGGATCCCAACACTGGAAATAACTTATAACCAAAACCTTTGGTTTAATCTTTTCTAAAATTGTTTTGCAGTCGGAAAAATCTTTAACGCTGAACAGAATGAGGTTGTCTATCTCCAAAATTTGATCACCACTCACGAAATCAAATTTCATATTTCCATCGATTCTCAATTTCTTCACACTTCTTGGAATGTAGTCCAAATGCAGTGTTCGATTAGCATATTCATATATCATGCCGGATAACTCCACTTGCACTTCCGTCAAATTCGGACAGTTTACAATTGCATATTTGCAAACTGTTGCAAAATGAGCGAGAATTTTTGAATTTTCGCCATCTTCAAAGCCACAATACTGCAAATTCGGTAATTGAAACGACTCTGTGCTAACAATATTTACTTGTCCCCCAAAGTACAGTTTTTCTACCGTTGGTGGCAGAACCGACAAATTGACTTCCGAATTGTCAATAGCCATACGGGTTATTTTTAAATCATTCCTCTCGGTAAAATCGCATCTAAATAATTTGAGCAAATTTATATCACCCTTCGCTTTGGACAAATTTTTCAAAGTTACAAAGCGCAAATAGAGTTGCTTTTTGTTTATTTGGCCTTCCATGTCGAATTTGACTCCGTCCTGATGTTCATTACTTACAGCTAAATTTACAGTCTGGCTGAAATCGAAAAATTCGTTGTAACAATAATTGTCACTAACAATTCTTCCCAGTTTTTCAAAACTGACATTAATCAAACTGACGTTCGAAAACGGAAGGAAAGCGACACGTTCACCATTGGTAAGAATTCTGCAGTTTTTAAGTAAAACAGTTTTTATGGTGGCCAGTTTATCTATTGAGATACTGAAGAATGGCATTGCATTATTTGCTCGAATTTTCAAACTGCATAAATTGGTTGACTTCACAATCCATGGAGTTACATCGTAAATTCTAGGGTGCGACCTGTTCAAAGGAACCACCAACTCTACTTCCTTGATGTTTTTTCCCCACTTATCAAAAAAGTCTTCAATGACATCTTCGCACGATGCATAATCAACGCCTGAAAACTTATACGCTGGAAACGGAAGATCCGGAAGAGAGTATTTTGAAACTTCCATGAATGTTTGGGGTGTTAGACCGTAAGGGCGGAAGTGAATTGTACAGCTTTTTCTCAAGCAAATCTCCGCAGTAGAATTCCATTGCCGACACACCAATCGAGAATGTTTAATGTCGTCCAGAGGTAAATATCCAAAAAGACATTCGAGTACCTATGCAAGGTTAAAGCAAAGAAATGAATATTTAGTTAGGCTAAATCGAATGTTAATACTGTTGATGCATTTTATAATTATCAATCACTTTAAAATGTTAGAAATAAAATATTTTACTGTTTTAATCAGGAATGGGTTTGGTTTGTCTTGGGGTAAATTATTTTCGTCTTCATCTTTGCAATCGGAAGTTCTACGCGTCTTTAATAATTCATCAGCATGAATAGTCACAGTCAAAGTTCTGAAAATTTCAGTTAAATGTGCAGCCTCTTCTTTTGTTTTCGACATAATTATTTTATAAACAGCTCCCTGTTTCTCCATAAGTTGATTACAGCTGACCTAAGTTAACACCGAACGGCGTGCAATTAATTTTATTTGTATTAATTATATTTAATTAACATAAAGCGACAGTTGAGAGTTATAAATGTCCTGCATTGTGCATTGTTAGTTATAAAGAATCATGTAACACACAGTTAATTAAACAGCTAACATTTTTGGTTGGAACTTACTTACTTACTTTTCGTTAGTTATTTTTATTATTTTTACGCTTTCAATAAAAGTACAAAAGTATTTACTTACAATTATGCGACACTCGATATCGGTTATTAAAGTTTGTTCCAACAGAGACGGCAATATTGCATCAATTTCTTTGAATTCCATTTCTTCACGTTTCTTTCTTCTTAAGTTTTCAGTCAAAGTTCCATCCATTATTGTGAAGGTAAATTCGGGTGATTTGTAATAATTTAATAAATCTTTTCTAATACTGGTTGACTATAGATCTATGCAGTCTGCAAAATCAGCACGTAATAAAGTTGAATGAAAGTAGTGTCAAATATCGTGAAAATAAAATTCCATCTAAAATTTACACCGTGTCAATGATAAACAATGAAATCAATCAGTATTATTCATTTTGTATTTCGAAATTTAAGTCCAAAGTTTAAAGACAAACTTTTCAAAAATTCCAAAACTAACAACTTGTAATATATTTGGATCTGGAGTTGGCGTCCGCGCTAGATGGAAAGACTTCAAGGATAGCTGTGGAGATTGTCTTTATATTCCCTGGGGTAGACAAAGATGTTTGTTATTATTAATTACAGAAATAACTTAAATGTTAGGGATTACGTATCATACAGTGCCCTATATTGGGTTTCGATGCTTCAATTTGTATTTGAAATTATTTTACTTGTAGATTCGGTAGTAATGAGACAGGGTATGATTGATCTGAACTAATTGTATGTAAAACTGCCTAGAAGTCGAAAAATGAAAAATGAAATTCCTTTGTTGAATCTAAATTAATAATCTGAAATTTTACGCAAAAAGGGATATTTTCCAAAAGAGAATAAACATAAGTCAACCATTCAACCCTTTCAACTATTCTTGAAATTTTGCTAGCAAATTGATTTTCATATATTGGTGTTGATAAAAATGTGATGCATTCTCTGCAATTATAATTTATAGTAAAGAAGGATCCTATACTATATAATTAAATTTACAATATTTAAAAACGTTATTTGCTTTCAGTTTCTTCACTATAATACTTCAGGACATTTAATACCGCATTTGTATCATAAACAATGAAATTCAATTTAGATGCGATATTTATTATATTGTTATTACTTTATAAAAATAATGCACGACAGACAAAATTAACATTTTGGTAAATTATTTCATATTTATAATCTCGTGTTCACTTTCCATCGCATTTAAACTTGGCATAAATATGTTTACAATGTTTTAACACATCTGTTACATTGTTACATTCATTTTCACAAGTAATTATTTTTTGAGTCACTTCCAAACTTAAGTAATTTATATTTAACACCCAGTAAACTTTGGTTGTGGTAGAAATTGTAGCTTCGATCTAACTATTATTATATATGATATCGAATGGCATTGTATACCAAACATTTTGAAACACATTTTCAGCCGCTAACAACATCGAGTAATCGCGTTCTTGTTCAAGCCGAACTTTATTTCTCTCGTCTGTTAGAAGACGTTTGTACCTATGCTTCTGTGTTTCTTCATTAGAACTTCCTGCTCTTAATAAAGTCCGTTGAGATTCCGTCTGAACTGGGAAGGCTCTGTGATTTATACAATTTAAATTTAATTTTCATAGCAAACCTTTTTAAAATTATCAAGGTCGCGATGTCAATAAATAATGCTGAAAATATAAATTAAAATATTCAGAAAAAGATGCCAACCTTTTCACAAGAATCTCCCAGAGTCCATTGTTCTGTGTCACCGACCTTAGATAAGTTGATGTTTGTGCGACAACGCATACAGTCTTAACATCGCCCATTTTCAAAATAAGGAGCAAAACTTCAGGGGGTAGACTCTGAAGTCCCCTTAGTTCATGAGACACTCCTCCCAAACTGTCCAATATCTTCATCACAAATTCTTGTTTGAAAGTCGAAGACAATTTAGATCCGTTCAACTTTATCAGTTGCAGCCATTCACTTGCAGACTTTTTGACGCTGTGGTCATTAAAGGTTTCACAAAACTGAAGCACATTCAGTCGGTAATATTTCTGAACTTGTTCCAAATTCTTGCTAATGACTGCAAAGAAATTATACAAGTATTATTACAAAACAACATCATATTTATATTAATGTGAAATATTGAGTAGGACAAGGGGAGGATATTGATATTACTGTTGATTTCTACGCCATTCTCACAGATCTTCATCATCATTTTTATATCGTGGGAGTAGCGGTATCTTGAACCCGTTTCATTCTGTTTCAATCCGGTTTTTTCGTTCAGGACCAACGAATTTGTCGGTCCTGAATGCTTTACCGTGATATCTGAAGGTAAACTGTCTTCATCATCCGAATACTTTTCCTTGTCTATTGCCGGTCGGCTTACTTCATCATAATCAATAACGACCTTGAACTTTACGGCTAAAAAATCTTGAATAAATCTTCGGGCAGGGTAGTTGGAGCCGAATCTACGATTTCAAACTTCCGTTTAAATCATTCAGCAATTTTGTTACAAATAGCATGGGAGAAAAGTAATTTATTGTGCATTCTTACTGTAACATGTAATCCTGGAATTGCATTGCGATGATTTCATCTGGTTCAAGGTCACGTTCGTCCTTTGATTGGACACAAGGTACAAAACCCGCTTCCACAAATAATGTATACGCTAAAGCAGCTCCGATATAATGAATCGTCACGTCTTCCTTGACACTCGATTCCAGAAGATTTTCAAAATGTCTTGGCCAAATCTTCTCACCGTGAATGTCTCTTATATAATGAGGTTTCCAGCCTGGCACAAAGTTAAGAACGGAACGGATTAGACATTGTGATTGACAGTTACCAATAAATAATTGTCTTGTTTAACAACAACTTTATAATATTATAACATTATGTTACCAGTAGGCTTTTTTCCAATAATGTCAATCTCTGACAATTCTGGAGGAGATGGCATCATCTACAATTACATAGGAAGTAAAAAAAAGAAATTCCCATTTAAAAAATTGTTTGTATCCAACAGACAAAGAGCCTCCATATATTTTATATCGTCAACTTAATAATTTATTTTATGAATCAATAATTGGCAACCAAGATATAATAAAAGTAAATTGGGTACCTGATTTACGTCAGCCATGATCTTATAGCGGTTTAGGCGATGAGATGGAGTTTACTCCTTTCACCTTTCTATAATATTTGAAAAATTCGTTTGATCAGCAGCAACCAGGATCTCAAAATTAATTAAACAACGAGGGAAATCTAGAATTAAATGAGATGTACAATAAATTAATCATAATTATTAAATAATACTTTATTTACTATTGACTATGTTTCAAGTATACTTGTATTTAAGTTACGAACCTATAATGCTAATAATACTAAACTAAAACTTAATGTTTAACTCCACATCCTCCATGGGGTCAAAACTAATCTAACCTATATAAACCTCAGTGACAATCTTTGACCAATCCAGCATTTTGCGATTTTTTGGTACTTTGCTAACATTTTTTCTGTCATCTGTTGTCTGTCTGGGGGAGGCAATAAAATAACTTATTCGTGACTTATATAACACATTCAGTCAGTATAGTTAGTAATGTAGTAAGTACCCTTCGTGACCGCAACCCCTGATGAATATATTCAATAAAACTGACAAGTGGAAAAGTGGAATGAAGACAACTGACAACATAACACATTATTTTATGACACAAAACAAAAATAAAACTTATTTTTGCTTTACCGTTTTTGTAATCTCGTCTCGCAGAATTTCGGAATTAATGAAACAAATAGTTGACTAGTTGATCGTATTTGACAAGAATCTATTTTGAACAGCAGACAAAATTTCGTTCACATCACAGAGAAATTTTTGTTAGAACAGTGAGTGAGACAGTGCGGACAAGATCAGCTGTCTTTTCTAGTCTGCCTCTGCCGGGTTGGTGTTGTCGCGTGTAGAGCTGTCAGTTACCGTCTCACGTTCTCAAGTCGCACAGTCTCATGATCATGGCAGCTTGTGTTTGGAACAATAAAGACAATTTCTGAACACCGAAAGCTTTATAAATGAATTATTATTTTTTGTCATACAAATTTGCTGTTTTTGTAATATGCTGATATCGTCAATTTTTACTTATAAATATACCAAAAATAACCGACCCTCCTCGTTAGTTTTTTCCCTAGTTTAAATTTATTATCGGTACCATCACCCAGCAACTTTCTCAGTATTACCTATCAGTTTTTCGTAAAAGTATCAATCAGAATTAACCTGTGCTAATATTTTATACTTTATTATTGCAAAGGTACGAAAATTATTTTCTGTACACAGTAAACCGGGAAACAGTCACAATAATTATTCTTCGTGCCTTTCTTCTTCTTCTCATTCCATTTTAACGACCGGAACATAAATAAAACAACATGTGAGACAGAGTTATTTCTCTCGCAAAACGAACGCTAATAAAAGTGAATAAAAGCAGCAAAAGTAACATAAAACTGCCCTTTTTGAAGATTTATTTACATGTGCTTTTCATGAAAAAGCTTTTCAGACTTTTATTCCTTGTCACCACCACCGCGCGGCGGTTAATTCATAATGTTCTTCAAGCATCAGAGTCAACACTTACAGAAACGGAAAGATCCGAATTTCTTGTCAATCAAGCAAAATACAAATGTTAATACATTTGCACATTGAGTGAACATTTAAAAACTTACAAATAAGTGAATAAATATCAAAAATAAAGCAGACACAAAGCTTCACATACGTGGAAAGAGTCCAGGTCTGAAAAAGTGATCGCCACTAAATCACCTGTTAGATAAGTTTAGGAAAGTCGCTCAAAAATTAAGTTAAAATCGAAAAGAAGCTGAAAATGGAGTCAAAAATGGAAATTTTTGCTTTAAAAGACGCATTCTGGAAACTAACTGCTCGTGTAGCAGTTATTGAAAACATCATAACGGAAAAATTTGGTACAGTTCATTAATTTTCTAATTCTGTTGACAAATGTGTTAGTGCTATCGCTATTTCCATTGCTGATGATATCCAGATTTTGAAATTTTATTATTCTATCTTTTGACTGGTTTTATTATATATAACAATTCTTGTAATTTTATTTGAAATAGGTTCGACTGCATTTTCTGAGGTACACGATCAACTTCCCATGACTAATTGTAGCAGTTGCAAGAACACAATGGGACAGAGTTTGGTTCAGTCACAAGTAAATTGTCACAACCCAGATGTTAGCAAAAGCAAATCAAAATCCGGTACTATTAGTGCAGCAGCTAGCAAAAGAAAATCGTCAGCTGCGTCAAATACCCAGTCGAGTCCAGGGACAAAGAAAAGTAAAATAATTTTTAAATCAATAAAATTCTGTCAATTCTTTTTGGTTTCATTTTTTGCAAACGTTTTTTTAAATGGTTAGGAAGAAGAGTTTCTCGACGTATCAATTACAAAGAGGACGGGGAAGACTCCGCCGGTGAAGGGACTTCAAGTGACATTCCAGAGTTATTAGACAAATTAGAATCTCCTACAATTAGTAATACAATACAGAAAAATATATCCTCTTAACTCTTAACTGCTTGAAACTGATTGAAACTAACTTGATTGAACTGAAACTGAATGTAGAGTACGTAACAAAGTTTTATTTACTATGTATTAGAAATTGAAGATGAGGAAGCGGATAAAGATTACAACCCAAATGAAGATGATGACTTTCCTGATTTGAGTCCCGTGTCAAACCACAATGAGGATGAAAGTTCAAAACCACCACAACAATCTCAAAGTGTGAAAGTTGAGAAGGACATCCCGAAACCTAAATTGAAACTTGGTAAGCAAACCAAAGCACAAGAGTGTATTTTTCTCAGTATAATTTTAAGAGTCTGCTGATTGTACTAAACATTATTGTTTCGTTGTTTTCAATACTTTCTTCGTCGGATCTTGACAATGTTTTTATAACTTTCGTGCAATGCCCATTGGCTACCATTTTTGGCCATTTTATCAATTTTCCTTTCACTCCCGATTTTCCTTTTTATTATGTCTGAGTTTGTTTACTTGGACGAGTTTCTAATGCTAATTAGTTTAGATCAGGTTCGAATTTCAACGGATTTGATAATAAGCACGGATGGTGGTCTGAAAGTCTCATATTTTGCAACTTGAAATGTTTTACCATCTATTTGGAGCTAAGTTTATGTTTGGAAGAAACAGTTTTAACAACAGCTTACCCTTCGGGTGCCGTTTTTTTACTTGCGATATTTCCAAAAAATAAATTAAATGTTTGCATTCTTAAACTTTACAATGACAAAAAAACTGCCTGTTTAAATCACTCCCGGAAATCTTATTATGAATATTATGAATTTTATAACATCCGTGTTTAGCTGTCCAAATAAAAAGTATCTCGCCTTTTGTAATTTTACTATAGCCACATGGCTGAATATGAATATGGAAATAATTTCAATTTCAATTCGTGGCCTGTTAAGCGCAAAGACAAACAAATAAAAACAAATTAGCGGATGATCAGAAAATTCTTACTCATAACTACTTATTAGTAATCAAGGACGTATCTAAGATTATTTCCCTGAAGCAAATTACCTGCACGAATCACCAAAAATCGAATTAAGTAAATTATACGTTTGTAATGCTCAAGGAGTAACATTCCCCCTGTACAATGTAAAAATACATAATAGTTTGTTTGAAATTATTGCAATTCGTATACAAGATACTATGTGGTTGTGGCACAGGTACACTGTTATTTCGTCTAAATAATAGGTTCTAAGTAATAAATTTTTTACGGAACGTGAATTCGAATGTCTATAAATGATTTGTGAATGTTTTTGCTTATAGATTTCCAAAAAAAGAATTCGTTGGGAGATGCCAAGAAAAAGTTTGCCACTTTATTCACTAACAAAGAAAAAGTATGTAGCTAATAATCAATTTTAATATGATTTTAATGAAATATCCATATTATGTAACTTGTAACATGTAAATAAATTAATTTTAGTTTAACCATTTTATGTTTCCGGATTTGCTTATTGGACTTAACTGTTTACAGGTGCCACTGAAATTTATCAAAAGTGCTAAAGGAAACCCTATTTTGGTTGACAATGACAATTTCACGTATTCCAAGCATAAAAAAACACAAAGTGGCATTATTACGTGGAAGTGTACCAAATACTGGACATTGAAGTGTAAAGGTACTGTGAGAACAATGGACGGCTTTCTAGGTGCCGGACTTCCGCATAATCATGTTGAAAATGAAGAAGAGCCTAAATATAGGGAATTGAGAAACGCGATTGTTGAAGCTGCAAAAACATCCTCTGACTCCGCCGCAACCATAATAGAAAGTGTTTTTAAAGATGAGTCTAATATGGCAGTGAAATCAAGACTGCCAAATATAAGATCGATGGGCAGTCTGGTACGAAGACAACGAAGAGCAGAGTGCACTGCCACCTCCAATGAATTAAGTGATAGCAATGAATTACAATCAAGCAACATTAGTGAAGAAGGTTTGGTTTAAAGTCGACGAGAAAATGAATAAAGGCAGTCGGAAACGGGAACCATTGGACTGATGATGTACACAACGTTTGTGAAAAACTTTAAAGTACCAACATTATTTTACAACAGTCTTGAGAAAAGAAATTATTTTTTACTTGCAGATTCTATGAAGCGGTTTGGCAAGCCAGGGAGAAGTGAAGTGGTTGAAAATCCCTTAAGAATCAATCCTTTTTGGTCAGACAATATCGAAAGATTGAAATCCGAAGTTAACCCCGACAAATATGAATGAAACATTGTTGGATATATATTACAGTATTTAAAAATGAACCTTGACTACATTCCTTTCGAGTTTCGAGGCGTCGCAATTTTATTTCAAGTTTGCACGCCAAATAAATATTCAAACAAATAATATATGTATTTTTCGAATGAAGGAAATGATGCGGGAAAGCTATTAAACGCTAATTGTTAATTAAAGTAAGTTTGCTAATCAATTTATTCACCTCAATCAAAAGCGACCACCCTGGTGCTCATTGTTAGTGTTGATATCATCTTTATTACCGGCTCACATTAGATTTAACAAGACTGAGCAGTGAGCACCTGTAAGTACGTATAATTGATAAATATTCCCATGAAAATTATAAGCATTTCACAAGCTTAACTCCAATATTAACCTATATCACTTGCGAATTAAATATTTTAGGGATGAGACTATATTGACTATAATATGAATTTAATTTTGTATTTATATAAAATACAAGTTTAATGAAAAGATACTTTGCTAATTAATGAATAAAAATTATTATATTCCCTGTTTACAAATCACTACGTAAATATTCAGGGAAATTCCCGTTTCTCGGGAATGGCCAGGACACCTGGAAAAGGCATCCCGTAGTTATGAGCAATTAGATAATTACATGAATGGATAATGGGACAGTTATATAATATATAATAATACATTAATGGATTATTTCCTTAGAATTGTTTGTCCAAAAACTCTAAGCTTGGGAGATGTTCCGAACGGCAAGAGATGTAAAAAATATTATCCGATGTATTTTATAAAAAAGACATTTTTTACGTTTCTACAACTTTGATACAACAACAGTAGAATTTTTAACCGATTAGATTACAATAAAAAATTGTAACCGAGGTAATTATCACTTTTTGTAAATGACGAATGAGAAAAGTTAAAAAAAAACTTCTGCCATTGCATTGGGAACATCTCCCTTTCGACCCAGCGTTCGTCTTCCAGCTATCCTTAAAATTCGTTTTCCATTGACGCTGGATGGAAGTCTGTCAAGTTTGTCTTAGTTAGACTTTGGAATTTAATTTCGATTCGAAATACACATTTCGCAAAGCAGGTGCGCTACTCAAGTGATAGTCAACTTTTTTATTAAACATCGTCAGAATTTACTATACCGTCACAATCATGGAAGGAACTTCGGCAGAAACCATGAAAAGACAGAATCTTGAAGAAATAGAATGTAGTGAAATTAATGCAATATTGCCGTCTCTGTTGGAACAAGATTTAGTAACCGATATTGAGTGTCGATGGATTGTAAGTATTTCATTGATAATTTTTGTGTAATTAATAATCAGGTATAATATATCAGTTCCAACGAAATGCAATCTCTAATCTTTTCCATTAAACAATACAAATCTCATTATTAAAGTAAAACTAATTGTGCACCTTTCATTGTTAACTTAGGCGGGCTGCGATCAACTTTTGGCGAAACAGAGTGCTATTTATAAAGTGATAATGTCAAAAACAAAAGAGGAGGCTGCACATTTAACCGAAAGTTTCAGAACCTTGACTTGTCATTGTCATGCTGATGAATTGTCGTGTAAAACTTCCGATGGCAAAGATGAAGCGGACAAGAATGTTCTCCAAGACAAACCAAACCCCTTGCTGTTTGACACAGTAAATCTATTTTATTTTCAACCATTTAAACGACTTACTAATGTTACTAATTATAAATGTATCAACATGATCAACATTTCATTTAACCATGAATATTCATTTTGTTTACTTCCACCTTGCGTAGGTACTCGCATGTCTTGTTAGATATTTACCTCTGGACGATATTAAACAATCTCGATTGGTGTGTTTCAAATGGAATTCAGCTGCGGAGATTTGCTTGAGAGAACGATGTAAAATTCACTTCCGCCCTGATGGTTTAATACCCCAAACATTCATGGAAATTTCCAAATATTCTCTGCCGGATCGTCCGTTTTCAGCGTATAAGTTTTCCAGGTCAGATGTTGATCATAGGTGGAGCATAAATAAAATGAATGATTTTTTTGCTAAATGGGGAAAAAACATTAAGCAAGTCGAGTTCGACAATATACTTTTGCACGATGAGCTGCAAACAGCGGACTCTAAAAACGCTAAAAGGAACAGGTATAGAACCGTGGACTTTAATGATCTTGAAGTTTACGATGTGACTCCGTGGATGGCGAAGATGTCAAATTTATGCAGTTTAAAGATTCAGCCAGCTAAAAAAGAAATTCGACGACGAACCGAAATTACTTCATTCGATATCTCAATAGAAAAGCTGGCCACCTTAAAAACCGTTTTTCTTGGAAACTGCAGAATTCTCACCAATAGTGAACGTGTCACTTTCCTTCCTTCATCAAATGTCCGTTTGATCGACATCAGCTTTCGAAGACTAGGAAAAGTGGAAGTTCGTAAAGATTTTTGCTACAACGACTATTTCGATTTTAGTCAGACTGCAACTT
Source organism: Pogonognathellus flavescens (assembly GCA_019776165.1). Lineage (NCBI taxonomy): Eukaryota > Metazoa > Arthropoda > Collembola > Entomobryomorpha > Tomoceridae > Pogonognathellus > Pogonognathellus flavescens. The sequence continues at coordinate 23,450 of JABASD010001963.1, forward strand.
TAGTTTTAAGTGATCAAAAGCACAAGAATGTCAAATTCGACATGGAAGGCCAAATATTCAACAAAAAGCAACTCAATTTGCGCAATGTAACTTTGATACATTGGGAGACAGCGAAGGGTGATGTAAATTTGCTCAAATTAGATGGGAGCGATTTCACTAAGAGGAATTATTTTAAAATAAGCCGTATGATTATTGACAATGCGGAAGTCACTTTGTCTGTTCTGCCACTTACCTTAGAAAAACTGCGTTTTGGGGAAAACGTAAAAATTGTTGGCGAAGAACCGTTTCAATTACCGGATTTGAAATATTTTGGCTTCGAAGCAAAAGGCGATAATTCAAGAATGCTTGCTAATTTTGCAAACTGTCCCAAATTGACGGACGTGGAATTATCGAGTGATGCATATTACAGCGGGCTAATTCTGAATTTGGACTGGATTCCAAGAAGTGTGAAGAAATTGAGAATCGGTGATGGTATGACGGTGATGTTTCAATTCGTTAATGGTGATCTGGAGCTGGACACCCTTCTTCTGGACAACATTACATATTTTTCGGACTGCAAATCAATTTTAGAAAGAATTAAACCAAAAGTTTTGGTTATAAGCTATCGCCGGCCACTTGATTCATCTGAGATCGTAGAGATAATCCTTGCCTATAAACAAATAGGAACAATTGTGTTTGGAACACTTCAACAGAACGTCGATTTGTGCAAAAATATCCCATTCGAAGGAAGTACTTTTTCCAGATATGTGGACAAGAAATCAAATTACTACAAGTTTGAAAATCAAGTTGGACATGCAATAGAGCGTAAGGAATTTGAAGATTTTAATGGGGTGGTAGCTGATATGGATGATGAACATTTTGGATGATTTTCGTTTTATGCAGCAGTTCAATTTAACGGCTCATCTATATTGCATATAATGATTAACTTTATATAAACCGATTTGTTTCAATAAAAGTATTTCATTTTGTTGAGCTATACAAAAAGTACACGAATACAAATATTTAAACCCGATATTAAAGTGGCAGTGGAAATTGAAATTCGTTTGTGCAGTAGCAGTAGTTCTTATTTTGAAGGTTATTAATTTATATTGTATCATTTACACTTTACACGAACGACTTCATATTATAAGCTTTGGCATGACACGGGTCGTGCTGAAAATGTAAGCATTGCATTGATAGTTAGAACTCAAAGAGTCAAAAACATAACAAAAATATATAGCACAATTAAACAATTGTAGAAAAGTATCTATAGGAGGAGTACTAAATAAGTGCAACTCAATACATAATAATTATTGTTCAGTCACACAATATTCAAAATTTCGCAGCAAAACTGATTGAAACCCTTCAAAGTAATTTATATTTTTAATAACTGATTATTATGGTCTGTTTTTGATCAGGCTATATATATATGCTCTAATTTTATGCACAATAATTCTACTCTGCTGCTTAAAAAATATATTAGGAAACTGTAACTGTGCGTATCAACTAACAAAAGTAACTTTACTGAACTTCAATTAAGTATTTCCCATACTTTCAACTATTCTTTAAAAAGATCAGGCGAACAGGACCCGTCCCGATCATGCCATTCCCTGGAATGGGCAAGACACATGGGAAACCCTTGCTCTAATGGCGATAAGCAATTGAAAGGAGTGTTACGTAAGTTCAATTATTATGAATTATGTTTGTTAAACGGGCTCGTCATTATTTATTCAATTAAATATTTCATTGAGTAACATGGGTTGTATTTTTACTACTTTTAATTGCACCCTTTGTCTAGTTTATTTAACACATTTTACCGTGTTTTAGTTCAAAATGCCTCTTTAATTTTTATCTCGTAAATATTGCAAATATAGTTTTAAAAACGAATATATTATCTATCAAAATATTATTATTGCCCCTGAAATGAATTATACAGGTGATTATTATGTGTGAAAATTGTTGTAACCTATGTGCCTTGCTCTTTTACAGAGTCTCATAATATGTAAAATGCATAGATCTTAAGAATACTTTTACTTTATGACATTACTCTGTTGGACTTGGGGCAACGGCGTAGATAGGGACGGTCTTGGGATGCAAGGGGACTCCCCTCCCCAAATATTCGGAACTTATACATCACATGCATCGATATTTTGAGAGTTTTCGAAAAAAACAAGCGGAACGTATAGTAAAAATGTTGCTCTAAGGGCGAATTTATAATTTAATGCGCCTTTGGTTCATTTTGGCCTAAATATTGCTCTGATTTCTGATACTCCACAAAAAGGACAAACTTTTGGGACAATAATTCTGAACAATTTATGTCAATCTATCATAAAATATTTAAAGCAGTGCATTGATTATTTTCACAGTTAGCAAATCAATTATTATTTATTGTTCAATGAGTAAAATAAAATCATAGATTAGATTTTATACATTGTATTAACCATGATTTTAGCAAGGGCGTATCGACTGATGGCCCCAAATAAAAATTATTATTCCATGTTTACAAATTACGACGTAAATATTCAGGGAAATGCATTAAACTATCAAACACCTCTTGTATGCTCCTTTTAGGACGATCGGAGATACGCCCTAATCTAATGAAAACGAAATCCCTACACAGTGAAAATGAGTCGAGTGGGTCAAAATGTTGACGTTGACCTCGGCGACCAGATGTACTGGGATTTTGTTGCCAAGCAAAATCAGAATCGCGGTTAATTTTTATTATTCGCCGAAGTTATAGTTGCTTTAGTAAACATTGTATGAAAATAACCTCGCCTACTAAAGAGCATTACAAGTTGGATTTCTGTCAAGTTTGTGTTTAAACGTTGGAATTTAATTTCGAAACACAAAATTCGCAAAGCAATTGCACTGCTCAAGTGAGAGTAAACTTTATTATTGGATACCGTCAGAATTTGCCTTCACAATGGAAGAAACTTTGGCTGAACGCTTGCAAAGAAAGAAACTTGAAGAAATGGAAATTAAAGAAATTGATGCCATTTTGCCGTCTCTGTTGGAACAAAATTTATTAACCGACATGGAGTGTCGCGTAATTGTAAGTAATTTTTTCAAAGCGGGATAAATAATCAATGAAAGTATAAAAGTATCAACGAAATGTAATTTATTTCTTAAACTATTACGTCTTGCATGACATTTTGTTCATTGTTAACTTAGGCGGGCTGTAATCACCTTTTGCAGAAACAGAGTGCTGTTTATAAATTGATAATGTCTAAAACAAAAGAGGAGGCTTCACATTTGACCGAAAGTTTCAGAACTTTGACTTGTTATGCCGATGAATTATCATATTATACACGTCAAACTTCCGATTGCAAAGATGAAGAGGACAATAATGCAGCCCAAGACAAAATGAACCCTTTACTGATTGACGTAGTAAATACAGTATAATTTATTCTTGACTTTTTAAACTGATTGTTATTTATTAATTATAAATGCATCAATATTCGATTTAGCCATGTTCATTTTGTTTACTTTCACCTGTCATAGGTACTCTCTTGCCTTTTCGGATATTTACCTCTGGACGACATTAAACAATCTCGATTGGTGTGTTTCAAATGGATTTCCGCTGCGGAGATTTGGTTCAGAAAACGATGTGCAATTCATTTCCGTCCTGATGTTTTAACACCACAAACATTCATGGAAGTTTCAAAATATTCTCTTCCGGATCGTCCGTTTCCAGCGTATAAGTTTTCAGATGTAGATTACGATATGTGCGTAGATCAAATTGAAAACTTTTTGGACAAATGGGGGGAAAATATCAAGGAAGTCGTGTTAGTAGCTTCGGACACGTCGCATGATCGAATTTACGATGCAACTCCGTGGATTGTGAAGACGTTCAATTTAGGCAGTTTGAAAATTCAACGTGTTGGAGATTATGCAGAGGAGACATTATTCAGTATCTCAATAGATAAACTGGCCACCATAAAAACGATTGTTCTTGAAAACTGCAGAATTCTTACCAAAGGTGAACGTGTCACTTTCCTTCCTTTTTCGAACGTTAGTTTCATTGACGTCAGCTTTCAAAGACTAGGAAACAGAGAAGTTCTTAAAGATTTTTGTTACAACGATATTTTCGATTTTAGTCAGACTGCAACTTTAGTTTTAAGTAATGAAGAGCAAGGGAATGTCAAATTCGACATGGAAGGCCAAATATGCAACAAAAATCAGCTCGTTTTGTGCAATGTAACATTGAAACATTGGGAGATAGCGAAGGGTGATGTAAATTTCCTCAAATTAGATGGGTGCGATTTCACCGAGGGGAATGATTTAAAAATAACCCGGATGATTATTGACAATGCGGCAGTCAATTTGGCTGTTCTGCCTCAAACGTTAGAAAAACTGCGCTGTTTGGAAAGCGTAAATATTGATTTCACACAGCCGTTTCAGTTACCGAATTTGAAATATTTTGGCTTTGAAGCAGAAGGCGATAATTCGAGAATGCTTGCTCATTTTGCAAACTGTCCCAAATTGACGGACGTGGAAATCTTGGGCGATAACGATCAAACACTGCATTTGGACTGCATTCCAAGAAGTGTGAAGAAATTGAGATTCGGCGATGGTGTGATAGATATGATGGAATTGGCTAATGGTGGTCAAATTTTGGAGCTAGACACCCTTCTTATAGACTACATTGATGATTTTTCAGAGTGCAAAAATGTTTTAGAAAGAATTAAACCAAAAGTTTTGGTTGTAAGCTATTACAAGGAGTCTCTGCCACTAGATCCAGCTGACATCGTTGAAATAATCCTTGCCAACAAACAAATTGGAACAATTGTTGTTGGAACACTTCAACAGTGCGTCGATTTAGACGAAGACGAAAATATCCCATTCGAAGAAAGTACTTTCTCCAGATATGCTAACAAGAAATCAAACTACTACAAGTTTGAAAATCAAGTTGGACATGCGATAGAGCGTAAAGAATTTCAAGATTTTTATGGGGTAGCTGATATGGATGATGACAACAATTTAATTTAACGGCTCATCTGTATTGCATATTATAATGATCAACTTAATATAAATCGATTTGTTTCAATAAAAGTATTTCATTTTGTTAGAGCTATACAAAAACTAATGAAAATATTTAAACCCGATATTAAAATGGCAGTGGAAATTGAAATTCGTCTGGTGCAGTAGCAGTAGTGTTTCAAGGTTATTAATTTATATTATATCATTTACACAAACGACTTCATATTATAAGCTTCAGCATGACACAGGTCGTGCTGAAAATGTAAGCATTATTGCATTGATAGAAGAGTTAGTCAAAGAATATCCAGGTTAATGTATAATTATGGTCTCACTGTCTCACCATTTATATATATATATATATAAACCTGGATATTCTTTGAGAACTATCAAGCTAAAGGCTGACTTCAGTAATTTTACATAAGGCTCGGCGAGTGTTGTAACATTTAATCGAACTAACGTAAACGTAACATTTAGATTTAACACGATGATTTTTCGAGACATGGATGGTGCTGCATTTGTAATTTGTATTGAGGTTTTTTTAAATGCATTTCTTATATTTAACATGTTTTTATTAGTAACTGTGTTTCAGTTAACAAAATATTGATATTCTCACAATTTTTCTTGATACCTGATTCACTTTTAATTTAAAGTACCTAAGCGAAGTAGTAGAAATAAAAGTTTATGCTCGTTTTCTCCTGTAACTTATTATGATTATTATTTATTGAAATCTTTAAGCGAATTAACGTGAATAACAATAGCAAGTAATATTTATAATTTCTGCCATATAAAAGCAATACGTGAATGCTCCTTGCTAGTCTTCTTTTAAAAATATGTGAATTGAATATGCAGATATGTAATCTAAGATAATAATAATATAACAATTCCTGCATCCCTGTATGCAAAGTATGTAGTCGTGTAAGTTTATACATTTTTTCATTTTTAGAAGATGTATCCTTTACTTTACCTATTAATTATTGCACGGAAAAATAAACACGAAGACGGTATAAGATTTTTCATTTGTTTAGCTTAGAGAAATACTTTAATGAATTAAGCAATTTAATGCACAAAATGGTATCAATCATAGTAATCATTAATCATATTCATATTTTAAATCTTATACCCTACATGTATACAGTACACTGAACACGTTAAAAGTTTTGTCGCATTAAATTAACAACTGTATTTTTAAGCAAACGGTTTAAAAAACTCTCATTCAAGCGTTTTTGACAAATGCATTAAAAAAGTCTCTTTCAAGCGTTTTTGACAAAAGCATTGCTGGATGCAAAAAAATATCGTGTATTGCACAGCAGTGATTTCAATTTAAGTCTCAAATAGAAATTCCCACTCATCTTCCTTAATGTCTTCTAAATTAAAGTTTCCGCAAGAGTCTAGCATATCGAAACATTGCCAGGCTCTATTGTAATACGCTTGTGGATATTTCACCAACATTTTACCTGCGACAGTATTGACTGCATTGTTTGGATTTGGATCATCAAGAAGGAGTTGAACAGTCAAAATCAAAGACCAAATCGAGTAAGCAGGTGTCCACAATTTTTGCAGGTCTTGTAAACACACTTTTCCTTCAGGAGTTATGTTCGGATGAAATAATCTTTTCTTTATAATTATCGCCGGCGGAACAAATGGATAATTGGGCTCAAAATGAAGAGTTGCTTCCACCTTTTTTTGATTTGGGGCTGGAAAAAGCCAAATACAAATATTTTCTTAACTTGGACTTGCATGTATCCCTTTTGGAGCGTCTTGCCAAAGTTCCTTCAAGTCTAATAACAAGCGCTTTGAGCTCCAGCAACTAGTCTTGTCCTTGTCTTCCACTTCCCACTGTCCAGAAAAAGACGATCCTTTCATTTCTGGAGGATTATCTATCGCAGGATATTTGTTGTTTTCTTCCACTTCCCACGTCCCGAACACGACGACCGTTTCATTTTTGAAGAATAATCTAACGCAGGATTATTGTAACCGTATGAACTTTTTACGTTTTTTGGGGTTTGAGCCCCCCCGGACGGCTCGAGCCACCCCCTCCCCCCAATACTAATTTCTAGATACGCCCCTGAAACTCTGCTGTAGTTTAAGCGTTCTTTACTCCATCGACTGTGCAGGAATAAACAAGTATTATAATTCCAGCTCCAGCGGAATACCAATTTAACTTTTATTTTTTACGACTGTCTTCATTGTCACGAGTCGTAACTATTTGTGACTCCGCCAAAACTATTTGTAACCCTTCAAAATGACAATCCTAGTTACGCGTCTGCAGAGCATACATAGAATTTCTAGTATATAAAAATTAGCTTAGCCCCACGAGATTCCCGAAAAATTGGGAATTGTTTCTCCCCACTTACATACATTAACCAGGATATTCTTTGAGAGTTAGTAGAATTACTCAAAGATAACGAAAGTATATAGCACAATTAAAAAAAGGTACTTTGCTAATGAATAAAAATTATTATTCCCTGTTTCCAAATTACTACATAAATATTCCCGTTTCTCGGGAATGACCAGGGCCAGAACACTTGGAAAAGGCATCCCGTAATATGAGCAATTAGATAACTACATGAATGGATAATGGAACAGTTAAATAATATATAATAATACATTAATGGATGATTTGCTTAGAATTCATTAGTGGTAAGCGACGCCACTACAGTGCTATTGCCTTACTATATATATAAACACAGCCTCCCTAGCTATCCTTGAAATCTTTCCTTCTAGGGCTGCCGCCAAGATCCAATATTCGGTGTTTCGTTTCAGTTGACGTTGGATGGAATTCTGTCACGTTTGTCTTTAGACTTTGGAATTTAATTTCGATTCGAAATACACATTTCGCAAAGCAGGTGTGCACTACTCCAGTGATAGTAAACTTCATTATTAAACATCGTCCGAATTTACTACCGTCACAATCATGGATGGACCTTTGGCTGAAAACTTGAAAGGAAAGAATCTTGAAGAAATAGAATTGAATGAAATTGATAAAGTATTGCCGTCTTTGTTGGAACAAAATTTAGTAACCGACATGGAGTGTCGCGTAATTGTAAGTCAATATTTTTTGAAAGAGTAGTTAATAATCCAGTAAAATATAAAAGTTCCACCTAAAATGTAATCTTTTTCATCAACTGTACCCCTGTTACGTGGATCTTTCACCGTTATAACCAACAACATGACTGTTTGTTCACTACTGCGTCAATTATATTTAATTAATAAAAATAAAATTAATTGCACACCTTTCATTATTAACGTAGGTCGGCTGTGAGCAACTTTTGGAGAAACAGGGTGCTGTTTATAAATTGATAATGTCGAAAACAAAAGAGGAGGCTGCATATTTAACCGAATGCTTCAGAAATTCGACTTGTCATGCTGATGAATTATCAAAGACGTGTAAAACTTCCGATGGCAAAGAAGAAGAGGAAAATAATGTATCCCAAGACAAACCAAACCCCTTGCTGAATAACACGGTAAATATATTCGATTTTTAACTTTTTAAAGTGATCTGTTAATTATTAATTATAAATGTATCAGCATCCGATTT